>CM065382.1:5322500-5417500 GCA_033060915.1 Euryodendron excelsum
TCTGGAAAGGAATATATTCTAGTTAATCTGATAATGATCAAGAAAATTCTCTTTGTAAAACACCAAATACTAGTTGTCTGTACTAATTTCAAATATCTCTAGCAATTCTAATAGAATTTAACAAGATTATCACACAATTCCAACAAACCTACATATGGCAGAATGGAAGATTATCCCAACCAAATGATATACGAATGAGTAGTCCATACAAAAGAAAGCATAACGCCATTGTAATAAAATTGGACAATGTGAAAACAAACATTGGAATTGGATACCAGCTTGTTACAAAGTAGCATGAAACACAATCCGGCTAACAAAGTCAAGAGGACTTTCAACTCTTTGACAAAGCAAGTAAAACAGCAGTGGCTCAGCACAATTAGCTCGAGTAAACTCTAGCGTCTCCTTACAGAATACAGGAGAGCATATACACTATCTTGCAACTCACCCGATTAGGTCAAGCAAGTACAACAGATTGATCCTTTGGCAGTGCATAATGTTTTTCCTTCAAAACACGTGTAAGCAAGTACAACAGATTGATTCTTTGGTAGTCCATAATGTTTTTCCTTCAAAACACGCGTACAAATTGCCTATACTCGGCAGTACAATAACATGATACGTAGGTACAAGAAAATGCCAGCCCAAAGAAGTATACTACTCAAGCAGAATATAAGAGAAACTACAACATCTGTGGAGGACAGTAAATGAATTTACAAAACCAACATCTATGGAAAAGTAATCCCAACACGCGAAACATCAACTATTGAATAATCCAACAAAGTTACAATTTAAATAAAGTAAATAAAGATGTAAATGCCAGCGATGGAGACATCGTAAAATGGTCCGCGGGCATTGCGATAAGTTCCATCTCTGTGAAAAGCAATTTGAAGGAATGAAAAATCGCAGCAATCTCAAGGAAAATTAATATGGGATATGGATAATCAAACAACAGGTATAATCTAAATGAGGTACATAAAAATGTGATTGGATAAGGAGAAGAATAAAATGCTGATTAAAACAAAAAAAAAAACATGTAAATAAAAGATTGATCACTATTGCCTTCCCAATCGAGGATGAAGTCCAATCATGATAAAAACCCAGTTACTTAAATCTACCTATATGGCACTCTGAGAAAGCAAGCAGTAAGCTCAAACGTAGGGAAATATCAAAGCATAAACCAGTCTTACCTTGAGTGAAAATACAAATGACAAATCATCTCTACACAAATGTTCCTGATAACAGAAATATAAAGACAAAAAGTTATGTCTTTGGATGGA
This sequence comes from Euryodendron excelsum, assembly GCA_033060915.1. NCBI lineage: Eukaryota > Viridiplantae > Streptophyta > Magnoliopsida > Ericales > Pentaphylacaceae > Euryodendron > Euryodendron excelsum. The sequence continues at coordinate 5,323,775 of CM065382.1, forward strand.
GAAGAAAACAACTCAAAGGATGAGGGAAAGGGGGGGGAAAGAACTATAATTCTCATATATCAAAAAATTATATGAGATACAAAACATTCAATATAATTTTCAGGAGTCATTTCCAAGCAAAAATCAATTTTCAATCAGCACATCCCCAACATGCAATAAGATTGATTTCACGTAGAAAATATGCTTCCAGTAAATCCTCCAGACCCAGAACCATAAACATCATTAAAGACTTCTGCACGAAAGGACCATATTACAGTTAGTTTGCACACCTGTCCATAAACAAGTTCATTTAGATCGCTTAATGAAGGCGACCTCTCCAAGACGCGTGCCTGCATCATGTAAAGACACTTCAGGTGAAAAAATGTCTTAGCAATAGATGCATGACTAGTCTTACATTAGATGTATATCAGCATCAGAGAAGTCATAATGTTTTCCATGGAAGTAGGAATCACTACTGAAAAGTTAAAAGAATACAAGAAGACAAAAGAAAAGGAATATCAAGTACACATCTTTGTTTTGTTTTTGTGTGTGTGTGTGTTGTTTTTGTTGATCTATCAACAACAGGAAGAAAACAATAGGAAGAATGAATATGGTGAGAAAATTTGATAAATTTTCATCCATTATATTATAAAAAAACATGCTCGGAACTGGGATACCTCTCCCCACCTGCACACGCACATATGAAAAAGGTAGTCCTGGATGAGCATGATGGCCACTTATCTTTCTTATAGACCCTATAGATATTCACTCTCAGCCATATATTATTTCAAGTGGAATGCCACCAAATTAACATACTGTTGCATAAGACTTGAGGTAGCGTGTGATTACTTAAATCACTCACCTTTCTCGTATTATTTAGCCATTTCTATGACTCGTACTGTGAATTCAAAGAAGTGACTTCTACAGTCAACCACTGAAATTAGGTAAACAATATTGATTTAACATATGCCCACAAACATACAGCACGAATATCTTAAAGAAATTACGTCGATGGCACCCTTCTTTATAAAATATATTTTACTTACCAAAAAAAAAAAGTAATAACTGAAAGAATCTAGACAACTAAGAATCTTAATCTCAAACTAAACAGAATACAAACAAGATCAATTGTTAACCAAATTAAGACCACCTAGAAGATATCTTACAAAGGCCAAGGTAAGTAATTCTAAAAAATTAGGGAAAAGATGACTAACTATGAGAAACATGAATTAGAAGTGAGGGGCAACCTAGTGCACGAGAGACTAAGGAGGGGCAGATGTAGGCAATTTTGCCCCCACGCACAGATAAATTGTTTCTGTGTTTAAAACCGTGAAGCTTAGGTCGTAATGGAACAACCTGAGTGACTGATTCGCAAAGTGTGTGCGTGAGCGGGAGCAAGAGTGTCATTAATAAAATATCTCGAGAGCAAGAGCGTCTTTAGAGCACGCGCACCTACTAATATATCTCAGTATAAACATATAGGCATATATGTACATTTATTTAAATAATTTTAATTTTTCTAAGCATCAATTTCTTCAACAAAAAAAAAACCTAAATTACAGTTTTAAAATTTAAAAAAAAAAAAAAAACACAGTAATCCTAGTAGTCATTTCTTTAATTAATTACAAAAATTTTTTGTAAGTTTTCGATGAAAGATCTGTTATTTGGTGTTTTAATGCCATAACAATACTCATTGGAAGCAACTATTGGTCCAAACTTGAATTCGTGGATTTGACCAGTTGAGTTCAAGGATTTGACAAGAATCAACTCCCAATTCTCCAATCGAGGACTAGAGTAGTCCGTCCACCTGGTAGGAAGGATTAGGTTACTTAGGGAGCAACCTTATTGTTGCACCAAGGCCTGCCCCCTAGGAACATGAATTAGAAATTTTGGAAATTGGAATAAACTATATGAAATTACAATAATTATAATTTCATGAACCTCCCCCATATGGAACAATAGACCTGGATTAAATAAAATATTTAAACAAATATCTCTTGTTCTATCATCTAGCAGTGCATCATTCCAACATGTGTTGAACCAAAGTTAATCTGAAGTTCGAGAAATAATAACACGGCAGAATAAATAAGCAATATTACACCTTCACACCCCCAGGAAAGCAGAATGCTGCTAAATCCTTTGGACGCACAGCTAACCTCTTGCCAGGAGGATAATTAAACAGTATCTGCAGAATGGAAAAAGAATAATATTAATAGTGTCAGCACCATATGGAAAACGGTTCTGCCAAAAGTTTATTCATAAAAAATGCAGATTCCAGCTGTTAGTCAAATCAGGAAAACCAGCCCACAGTTTGATAATATTTTTATGCAGTGTATTTTCTTATGTTGTGAGCTCCAAGGGTCATAGTCATACGAATACCACAAATAAATTTATCTTAAATTTTGAAAACCTAATAAACATAAAAACCAAAAAACTATTCTTGCTAGAACATAATATAGTTTTTATCTCAACCAAAAGCAGCTCACACAGATGCAGTTAAACAGATGTATCTGAATGCAATCAAAAATTCCTTCAAACATTACACGTGTAAACCTTTTTTTTTTCAAAGGGAAAGGGGAGGGGGTGTTAGGGACCTTACGGAAGGAGGAACAACAGTTGCCCAAGTTGAAATATCATCATAAATTGCTAACTACGTAAAGATATAGATCGCATTCATAATAGATAAAAAGAATCAATATTTCAATATATGCAATAAAAGAACTAATATAATCAAGCAGTCAACCTGAGGTTCCAATGTGGGAAGTGAAGACCCCCGATATGGCAGCAGCTTGAGATCCATCATTTCATATTTTTCCATTTCTAATTCCCATTTCTTCCTTTTGGCAAATGCATCCTCCACAATCTCTAAATTAGCATCAGGATGAAGACCCACAATAATAAAGTGTTCAAAAAGCAAGGTGGGTTCCTTATATTTTTTGTGGTCCTACACAGCATCAACATGTGAGTTACATGGGATGAAAATAAGACACATTTCCCAATCAAACTATCAGCAGATAGGCAACCACTAAAACAAAATGGAATTGCATTTATAGCCATAGAGAAAACAATTATATAATACCTAAAATGACTTCTTGGCATAAAAACTGAATACTTTGTAAGACAATTTACTACTTATCAAATAAGTATCAGACAATTAACAATACTACATAATCTCAATACTATGAAATCATCAGTTCACCTTTTCTTCTTTTAGAAAATAATTTGAAGTAGCTTATTCTTCAATAAGTGGGTATTGTAGACTTGAAGTTATTGTGAGAACATTGCAAAAAATAAGTCTCATGCATAAAGATAGCAAGAGCTCTCACTAAAATACTCAAACTACAAGGAATGTGAGAGGCACATCTAAATCAACAAAAACAAAAGTTTTTTTGTAAAAGTGATGATATTCATCATCCTTAGACCACACCAAATAAGGAGATTCAGTGCAAACATTAAGCTAGTAAGTTCCAAGAACAGAGAGTAGATCCTACAGAATAGGACGAAGCTTTTTAAACTTGTTTATAAACATGTATCTTACTTGATTAATAAACCAAAGAAATAAGGGAGCCAAGAGCGTGATCAACATTAATGTGTCTATAACATTAGTCAAGAAGTGATTCAGTGCAAACTAAATGCACTAAACCATGATGAGCAGGCTATTGTGATTTTTGATGAAGTCATTTTATGGCTTATATGATTATATGTTATTGAGAATGTGCACACAAGGATTCAATTAAAAAACATAATGAGAATAATAATAATGATTTAACAATTATAATAGTAATAATGGAAGAGGCATATAGTGTTGCCAATCCTTAATTTTTGGTTTAAGGCAAAATGTATTAAGAGTTGAAAGATCATAATTAGAACCTTAAATAATTCTCTATTGATAAATAGTATTTAAAGGGCATTAACCTCATCTAGAACACAAGATTCTAATCTAACCGTATGATATATTGTACACTAGAACAAAAAGTGCTTCTCACAGTATGCATCGTAATATAATCTCGAACAGAGGAGCAAACACCAGATTAAACTGACTAAGAGATGCCAAGTTAGATAAATTGACTGAGAGATGCCTCATAGTCAACACACAATTATCCATAAAGAGGAAGAGAATAAAGAAGATGCCATAGAGAAAACTCTTCCAGGATGGAAGTGAAGTGTTTACGGGGACATATCAACAACTATCTATTTAAAAAAAGACAAATTTTGAAAACAGATGCAAGAAAATCCAGCTTTAGAAAACCACTAGATAGTGAACAAACAATACAAAAAAAGAAAATGGCGTAACTAAAACAAGGAGATTGAGATGAATCAGTTTTGCAATATGAAAACAGAAATGAATGAATGCAATTGTGGGCTCAGGATTCTATTTTATCATCATCTCTGTGAAAAAAAGCATACCAAGCCCCCTGACTTCACTAAAGCTATGGCCCTTGATTCATGTTGCTAACCCCAAACATGTAATATGTGTAATATGAGATGTTTTGCTTGCGGGAATTCAAAATTCAGAACCTGTGGTATTACCGTTAAAACTATAGACATGAAAAATAAAGTTAAATTTTCATGTATGAGTCCAAAGACAACAATGTGCCAAGCAATTTAAGGGAAGGGTGGGATCGAAAAAACACAAAGAACAAATAAAGATAGAGAAGAAAGAATCAATTCTAGTTCTATGGATTTAATTGTCGCTTCTTCCACCCATTCCTTGCAGTTAGTCCTACCTCTAATACGTAATCCAAAAAAAAAAAATTAGTCTTGACTCTAATATTTTGTTTACTTATTCACGACTCATACTGCCAATTTAAACAACCATATTCTGACAATAACAATAATAGATTAGAGTCTCTCGTTTGTCTATAGTTATGTTTCTTCTTTATTGCACTTTGACAAACTAATTAAACTAGAGACGTATGGTACATGGATTCTTCTAAATTTGTCACATATCCATGTCAGGCACTCGACAATTGGATAAGGCTACAAGATATGTGTCCGATATGGCTAGTTAGATATGCATCTAACAACTATGTATAAGTGATTGAATTTACTATAGAACTATGTATAAGACTTCAATTTTATGCATAAAATGCTCTATTTTAGATTGTAAACACAATTTTACCTTTTAAAAAAATAAATATTTACTAAATATGAAATATAGTCTCCTTGGAGATGAGAATTAGATGAATCCAACACTTAGACACATAGTTGCACCTAACGTCCGTGCACCCAAATCCATGTAACATAGCTAGAGACCAATGATTATCATAATTCTTGGTCTAGTTCAGAGTTGAAAGCAATAGAATAATTTCTTCTTCTTCTTCTTCTTCTTTTGTGGGGTGGGTTGGGGTGGGGTGGGGGAGGAGGGGGGTTTTTTTAATTTTTTTTCAAAAGATACCATGAAATTTAGATATCTATAGAAGTGACATTCTAAGTCTTGATAAGGGACATCTTTAAAAAGTTTCTACAGTTTACCATCCAATAATTATTCGATGAGCTAATAATCTCCATTAATTGATTGCCTTTTAGGAAACCAACTTCATTCAATAAATTATTAGAATGGGAAAATATGAATGCACATGTAAGAATAGTTATGCAAAAACTATTAGCAATAGTTATTCATTAATAAAAGGGGAGGGAAATAGGAACTTTTTTATAACTCAGTTAAGATAATGTACATATTTACATTTTTTATGAAAAAATTTGAATTACCCTTTGAATTATATAAGCTTGTCTTTAATGATGCTAAAAGTCATGCACTTGTAGCACATTCTTTTGTTAATGAAAATCATAAGAGAGACCTAAAATTCTGTGAATCAATAATATATGGACTCCCAACGTTGTTAATAATGAACAGTAAGTCAGGCCACTTTCTTGATGTTTAAGAGCAATAAGTGTGCCTATACAAATGCCTCAATAATAGACAAACCACTGCTGTACTAAAAATAAGCTTAATGTATCTCTCAAAGAAGATTTAGAGACATTCTCCACTTCCTACTGGACAGTGATGCTAACTTTCTTATGCAACTTCTACTTTATTCTTCAACACAAAAGGAAAAAAGCATTAAGCTTCTATGTTATGTTCTATATGTGGTTTCTAGTTTTCCATTGGGATTAGCAATTCAAGATGGATTTTCAAATTCCTGCAGAGTGTTTATAAAGACATTTTAGACCGACGAATGATAATTGTGCAATATGCTGTACTTAAAGTGGACAATGGTTCTATTTCACCTTATCAACAGTTCTCAGTGTTGCCACTTATTTATCTCGTTCATTCGACTAGTTATGCGAAAAAGATAGGTTGGGAGGGACTCTTAAAGGAGTAGCATGTAACCCAGCAACAGGGTAACCATCTTGAGAATCTAAGTTCATTATTTCTTCAACAGGGCAGCTTATGAACTCAAATTTTGAACCACAATAATTTAATAAATATAAATAACCAATTACAGTAAAAGAAAGAAAAAAAAAAACAGTTCCACTTAAAATCAAAGCTGCATACCAACGTCTTTGAGTGAAGTTGATACCACTGACGTTTTTGGTTAGCCAAAACCTCAGGATTGAAAGGCGAACACCGACTTTTTTCGGTTGAACTGTTACCCCATCGCAATGCCCTTTGCATCTGGGACTTCCATCTTTGAAAACTATTATTACGCTTGTGTACTATTGTCAAAGCTTCACTTTGACTACGTCTATGCCCCGGGCCGGATTGAGGAATATTTGAATTACCCGAGTAAACATTGTGTAATGCTTCCCCAGCCACTCTAACTGCCTCCTCAGAAATATGCTGTAACACTTCATACGGGGAAGATGGCCATTCCTCTGGTCCATCACTATCTTCTTTTGTTTCCATTGCACTAAACTAACATCCTTTAATGTTCGTTTCACAAACTAATCAGAAATTACAAAAAGTGTTTTCCAGAGACCCCAATACCGTATAATTGTACAAATAAAGTACAGAGACTATTGACAGAATTCATCCAATTCTTCACAAATCAACCAAATTAGAAGCAATCCTCTACAGGAAACACCAAAGTCCCTTACACGTTCTTCACTCTCAGATTCGTGAATATCCAGATCAGGGATGCATTATTCTTTATTCTCAAAGATACTCTATGCATTCCAAACCCTGTTTAAAGAAAATTTACCGAATTCATAAATAGAAAATATTGTCCAATAAATTAATATCAAACCGTTCAATGATCACCAAAAATGTGAGAAATCTCACACTTAGAAGTAGAGTAATTTAGAACCAGCGTAAAATATAAACAAATTAGGCATTAAAAGATTAAACACCCGCGGACTGAAGGAAACCAAAAAAAAAATGAAGAAGAAAGAAAGAAACATGTCCCTTGTACCTTTTTTTCTCTGCTAGGGTTTGGTTCAAGGAAAAATTGCTGCGTGTGTGTGAGAGAGAGAGAGAGAGAGAGTTGCCTGTCAAAAATAGCAGGACCATACATGAGAGAAGAAGAAGTTAAACACGAGAAACTAACGAGAGAGAGAGAGAGAGAGCGAGAAAACACCACTTGCAGGCGAAAAACGTAAGAAAGGGTAAATGTCAGGAACCCCCCTCGACTGTTCCTCTAATATCATATAGTCCCTTGCATTTTTTGGAATATCAACGGCGTCTCCTGACTTCTGATCTCATGAGGTAAGTACACTTAAAAAAACCTATATTCCTTTGGTATTTGTTATAAAAAAAAAAATTTTGGATAGTAGCTTACGGGTGGTGATTCTTTTAGTAGTTTATGACTTAAATTTATAGTTTTTTTTAAATAGTATTTGACTTCTGCTGTAAAAAGTGACTTTTTAAGGGTGTTTGGATAATGAATTTTTTTAGTAGCTTATAAATTAAACTTATAATTTTTTCAAACTGTGTCGATCTGCTGCTAAAAAAATGATTTTTTAAACCTAATTTAAGCTTAAAAAAGCTTTCCAAATAAGTAATTTTTTAAAACTAACTTAAACTTATGGCTTATAAATTTTTTAAAGAGCAATTCAAACATTCCCTTATGCATAGCATATGCTTAGAAAGGTCATTTAAATAAATAACTTTTTAAAACTAACTTAAACTTATAACTTATGACTTTTTTTAAAAAACAATCCAAACACCCCATATGTGTATTGATTTGTTATCTTTCACAACAAGACATAAAAACAATTAAAATTATAATATAGATGTAACGACTTTGAAATATTGGAATAACAAATATTAGTAAGGATAAGTGAATGCATTGTATGACTAAATTGAATTTCACAATGAATATATTTGTTTTCCTACAACTTATTTCTTAATATCTAGGAAAATATACTTGTAAAACAAATTAAAAATTCAAAAGTAATGTGTGATTTTATAGAAGCTAATTATTATTTGGCAAATAAGAAAAATCCATGATTTATATTATTTTTATTTACCAATACCTATCTTGTTTTGTTATTATGTTATGAAGAAGGTAGTGTGATTTTATGATATTAGTACAACGGTAACAAATCAAAAAAGGAAATTAATTTCCCATCATAACGGCTGGTCAGCAAAGGAGCTCGGTGATATTTTGAAGAAGGTAATGTGGTTTTTTGATATTAGTCCAACGGTAACAAATAAAAAATTGTAATAACGAGTTATAACTTCCGGTAACGATAAAGGGCGTTGACGTCCTAAATTCAACGTGTCACGTGACACTGATCGCACATTTACAGAGGCAACCAGTCCGAACAGGTATGGAAATAAAAAAAAATTAAAAGAATTGCTGTACTAGTTGAAGAATGGTAGCTTTATACTTTCTTATTAATTTTATTTTTTGATAATTACCTTGATCTCTTTTACAGTTTGAATCAAAATTAATTTGTGGTTTAAAAATAAATACATGAGCCTGTGTAATTTAAATTTATCTGTAAAATGAATAAAAATCGTTAGATTCAACAAAAATATTTTTGTCATTTTATCACTCTAAATTATAATATCACAAATTGATTTGGCCGCCATTTCATGTCAAAATAAAGTGTTATCTTTTGAGATTTTTTTTTATTTCACTAAATCTCTTTTTTGTATTCTAATTTGAAAATATAAAATAAAAAAAATACGCTATGACAATATTTTTATTAAATCTAACGGTTTTCATCTATTTCGTAGATAAATACAAACCACGAGGATCATGTGTTCACTACCACAGGAGAGCCACGAGCCAAATCACAATGAGGTAAAGTGTAATTATTATTTTTTTTTTTATACACGATATGTTTGAGGTATGGATACCAATTGGACCCAAAAAATTTAAGTCCCGCTTCACTCCGCCTCTAATATGAAGGATTGGGGGCGAAGTATGAATAAAAAAATAAAACTCAATGCGGATTTTGGATGCAATAAGATTTATATCACCAAGCCCCAAAACTGTTGTAATTATATTATAAAATTTCAAAATTTTCATATTATATTTAATTATATAAAATATTCTTAGTATATAAGTAAATATTAAAATTTTAATGTTATTTTCTATTATTGAGTTTTGGCTCTTTCTTTGTCAATTTTAGATTGTATTAGTGTTGGTTTAATTTGCATTATTTTTTTCTTTAAGAAATTCACTTTTCTTGTAAAAATTTATATACGTTAAACTGTTCTAACCCAAATCCTAATTAATTAAGTGGGACCAAGGGGTGTTGGGGAGGTTCCATTCACTACAAGTTTGGAACGAAATGTGGAGTGAAATTATATCCTATTAGAAACAGGATAGAATTTAACCAAGTTCATACCGAACTTACCCCATTAACATTCTTAGTTTGAGAAGAGTGGGTGGTGTCCTCTCCCATGTGAGTTCGACGTGTGGGCTAGATGCAAGGACCCCAACTAAGGGAAACTTCGGACAAAAGCCTGTCTCACTCCCACGGTAGCGGATTCAAGATTTTTGTTAGGAAAAAGTCAAAAAAAAAAAATTATTTAAAGGAGGATTAAAGGTTTTTTTATATTTATTTTGTACTATTCGGGACTAATACACTATACTATATTATAAATATAAAAAAATTATGGGGTAAAATAAAACTAAAAATTTTATAAGGGTCAACAAATTATATTGTATTTTAAATATTTAAAATTTTATAAGGTGTAAAAAAAATTTCAAAACTCTAGGGTACGTGACCCTGCCCGCTGGTCTTGTCACTCCAACTAGCGGAAAGACTCCCAACCTAAAAGTAAAACATAAACTAAAAACTCAAAAAACTATAAAAACTAAAACTTAGTTAAAATTTTTGAAAAAATATGAAAAAGTAATTAATTAAGCTAATTCAAATGAATTTGGAAGTTTTGTTTGTTTGCGTGTATAACACTATTCTAAACAAAAATAACGACTACTCTTATTTTTAAAATTTATTTCACAAATTCATCGTCTAATTTAATTTTAATCAACAGACTGTCTAAAAATTGTTCACACAAACATATATCAAAATACAACCTGTCAATGGGTAAACTGCGAAATAAAGAATTAATTAATGTTAGCACATGCCATCTCCCACCCCTCATTAATGTTTCTCGATAACTGTTCAATTTTTATATATTTATCCCTCGCGTGATTTTAGAATCTCACAATCATTTTCTTGTTACTTCACTATAAAGATTCTCGCAGCAGAAAGTTATGGGGATGACCAAACTTAGGAAGAGTTGTACAGAAGAACCTGATTCATTTGAATGGCCTACAGTTGATATGTAAATAAATTAATCTTTGAATTTTGACTTAGTTTCATGCATGGTATGAGGGGAAATTGGATCATCATATTCAAATATTTAGAACCATCCAAGCATAGTATTCAAAAGTCTCCCATCATTGTAACTACCTCAATAGAGATAAATCAAATTTATATAATCTTATCTATTTATACAAAGAGACTGTTTTTGTGGTTTTTGTAATATTCAAATCATAATAGAATGATATTCTCTCTTCTTAAAGCCATATATTGTGGATATATGTCGTGATTGGATGAGCCCAGTGACAAGCATAGTTACGTGCCTAGTAACCCACCCAAATTCATTCATCATTTATAGGATTTTTAATTCTTTTTAAGTTTGATTAGATTAATCGGTGGGCTTAAGAATTATATTTTAAGCTGGCTTGTTGTAGCCCAAAATATAAATAACATAATTTATTTTTAGATTATGATATATTTATATATTTAGATTTTATATAATTTAACATTATTTTTGAGAAAATAATATTTATTAAAATTTTTTTTGATTAAATGAGCGGGCTTGAGATTTGATTTTAAATCCAATAAAAATTTTTTTTAGCGTAAGTCCTACTTGAATCCGTCTCGGCCCGACTAATGTCTACTCCTAACAGGACACAAGAGAGGGTTGGTGGAGGCCATGGTCTGTAAACTCTCAAAATTCACATTACATGTACTTTATTATATATTTACATTAAAATATAGCAAATTGTCCCCTTAAAATTTAAAAATTTTACTTTAGCCTCTATAAAATTGAAAAAATTTTACCCACCCTCCTCAACAAGAGTCCTGCGTCCACCAGCCAACCTATAATCTGTTTGATCGGATTTTGTATGGACCACAGAAAAATTCAGTGTCTTTTTCATTGCTTGCTAGTTTTTGGAAACTACCCAGGAATTTAATGTTGGGATTGGACAACTTAAAATTTATCAGAAGAAAACATCACTGATGGTCTTTGTGTTCATAGAAATATCACCCAACATCATTTGCTTAGCTATACTCCGGCAAGGGCAAATTCAGCCGGCGATGAGGTTTAAAAAAAATCATATGAGAAATGTCATGCAAATGCGACAGCTATATTACTATGAATGAAAATTATATTTTAAAGAAATAAATTTTTGTACATCATATATTTAACAAATGGGTAATATTGCCACCTCATCTGGGTGTTGTTTGGATTTAAAGAATTGGTTAAGCTAGGGCAATTGCTAGCTATCTAACGGTAGAGGCTAAGGTGAAGCATAAAGTTGATAACCCATGGTCTGGTTGTTAAGGCCGAGCGTTGAGAGGAATTGTAAATTTGAAAATTTTAAATTATATTTTAATAGTCTTATTTAACTTGTCTGTCAACGAGTGGTTTCATCTATTTATAATTTTTTGACCCGTATACAAGAATATGTGGAGCAAATTTTTTGTTAGCAACAAAATTAAAAATAATGTAATATAATATGATACGATATATTTGATATACTTAAATTCAAAAGGTAGGCAGAGATATTGACAAAATGCAACATATTACGAACTTAGTATGGTACTTCGACTTCAGCTATTATTTTCAGTAAATTTGATATTCCAAAACTCAAATCAGTCATGAGTCAAAATACATCATCACCGTCTTCTTTTGTAAATCTTGTTTGAGTCTTTGAGAGCGTGGGATATCCTAACAACGAGAATGTAAAAATTATCCAGTTCTCCATAAGTATTGGCTGGCTTTCACTCAACGGTTTGGGTTTTAAACTATTAATTTGAGAGTGTAGAATATCTTAACAATGAATATGAATAAATTATTCAGTGCTCCATGAGTATCAAGCGACCATGCTCCACCACTCAATTAGTGGTGAGGCCCTCCTGCCAGTCAATCCACACACTTGCCTTTCCGCTATTTTTCCGGAAGCTCTATAAGTGACGTTTTGTAGTCGAGTCAAATATTTCACCCCATGTAAGTGAAGAAGTAAGATTAGTTAGTGCTCTCAGAGCACTAAGTACCCATTTGGTAATCTTAAATTTTTTTAATTTATAAACGAAAAAATTAATTTTATTTATTTATTTATTTACTTATAAAATAAAAAATAAAACCAAAAAATCTGTACCAAACAAATCTTAAACAATTTCTCATGAGAATGATTTCAAAATCTTAACCTGGTCTTAAAAGCGTTACGTCACCATAGTTCTATCTCTAAAAAGATTTTTCTTATTAGGTGGGATTCGGAGTGGGTCCAGTAGATATCTTTGAACCCGCCAATGAGAGATGGCACAGCATTGAATATCTGTGTTTTCAAAGTTTAATCAATTGAAGGTAACTGCACAGTTGCGGCTGTTGATGGCTCCTTTGATATGTCAAGCATGTCCCGTTGTGGTTGACAAAGAGACGGGGCTGCCTCAGCAATTTTCTCAATTGAAAGTGATAAGTGAAAGCCGTCTATCTCTTTCAACAGCAGTTGATGACTACAGTTAGTTATGTGTCCACTCCTCTCTCTCTCTCTCTCTCCGTCCTTTCTTTTTCTCTCTCTTAAAATTGACCGGTGAAAGAGAAGAGGATGCGCAAAACTATCATAATTCATCGAACTTTATCACGCTTGATTACTTGAAGTAGTACCTGCTCGTGGTGGTGCTTGACCCAGATGACATTTCATACAAACATTCAAACATGACAACTCAACCACCCATAAAACACTAATATTTTCTCTACAGTTTTTCAAACAATAAGAATTAAATATCGTAGTCCTTTTCCTCAAACATTGATTATGGTTAGACCTCAAAAAAATAAAAAATGTTGGAAATTTTGTTTTCAATAATTAGGTGTCAACACCCATAATCTTAGAATACTACTTTTGTTATAATATTTATATTTTATGGGTCTCAATAACGCTTAAATCTTAGTGGTACTAGTTGGTATTATCTTTTTACTAAAGATTTGTCCTAATTTTTGACACAGACAAAATATATTATGAATGCAAATTTTGTTGAAGGAAAATACTATTTTTTCAAAAAAATTTGTACAAAAAATTATACCAGAATGATATACTAGTGGCATTATTGTTATAAAAAGCTATTATGATGGACTTTTTATTTTAAAGTGAATGCTTTTTATTAAACCATATTATTATGTGATGAATTATGTATGAATTTTCTTTTTGTATAATATTATCATTTTTTTAAAGGACTTTACTTTTGACTTACCTCTTTTTATTGGCATTCTTCAACGGACATTTAATTTTCTTTTATGGACGTTCAGTTTTTTTCAAATTAAAAGTCAAAACAAAAACTTGTAAAAAAGCCAAAAGTTAAATATGAAAATCCTCTATCCAAACGAGACACTATGTTAAACTTACTCAAAAAGCCCTTCAATGAGTTGGACCCAGTGGCCCAATAATCGACTAGGATTGAACAAGCCCAGTCTAACACCAGAGTAACAAAATCCACTGGCCCATTTCATCCCACAGTACATTATCAAAGATAACAGCCCATCTCATTCTGGCGAGCCCAAGGCCCATCAGTGCAGAGCAGCCCACTCACAAAATTATTGGCTTTTGACGAAATCTGATCAAAGCAGCACCACCGTACGACGATTGCCAATCTTCCATACCCGAAGTGTAGTCGATGCAAACAGCAAGCATCTTTTTCTATTCGGGGAAGTAGGGTTTCTCAATCCACTCAGCCAATCACGAACTCTCTCTGAATTGGGGTTTCTATTCTTCTTCAGTCACTCGGATCTCCTCTCTCTTCCATTAACCGTGCACAATATCTCTCAAGAGTCAATTGCAATCATTTTATAAGCAAACTCGGTGTATTTTCAGCCCAAATCCTCGAATTTTCCGCGTACAAACCCTCCGATTCAAGCCTCTAATCGATCGGAACAATTGTTCTTCCGCACTTGTAATTTTCTTGTTTTCGGGTATTTTCCGGGAAAGTCTTATCAGTGCGAGAAACTGTAAGAAAGAGTATTTGGATACAGGTTCTTGGAATCCAACTATTTTGTGTACAAACTGGGAACTCCCCCCTTCTCTTTTCTTTTTAATGTGCTTGGAATTTTTGAAGATTTTTTGGAATATCTTGATCAGCGAGGAGAACACATGAGATGCTCGAGATTGTGTGCGAAATTTCTTGAGGATCATAGAAAGTGATCTTCGATGGATTCGAGGCCTGTGGTATTCGATATAAGCTCGGATGAGGAGGGTTGGGGAGAGATGAGGGGAGGTGGAGGTGGTGGTAGTACTGATGATGATTATGATTGGATATCAGAGCTTCTTGACGAGTCTGAGAGGGAGGCAGATGACTCTGATGACTTGGTGTTGGTGGATGAGGTTGTACTAAACCCCAAGAAGAAGTCGAAGTCTTTGAGCGTTGCTGCGAAGCCATTGGTGAAAGATTTGGATGATGACTGTGTGGTCTTGGATGGTGACCCAGATAAGCCGGTTGTGATCGAAAACAATACCGCAGGTGACTCGGATGATTTGCTCATTGTTGGCGAGAAGGGGCAGGTATTGGAAATTCACTAGTTTTCTTGTGCAATTTAGATTCATCATCTCACAGCAAGGAAGATTGTCTTTATGAAGTATATTTATGTGACAATTAGCGCGTCCACTATTACACACTTCTCATATGTACAAATATATTGATTTCTATCCGGTAGAATTATCTTCTTTGAGCACCTTCTACATTGCCTTGGAGATGGAATGGGAAAGAAACTTCATAGATTGATATAAAGAAAAGCATACAAAATTTATAGGGGAGTAAGCTGCTCTGATTTATTTATCTTTTCAGTTGAATTAGGCACTCACTCTTAATTCATAAACTGGTAAAACTTGACTCATCTGTTGATTGTTAGTCAAAATTAGATTGTTTATCAGGATGTTAGGGGTGGTGCATTGATGGATTTGGAAGGATTTTTGTTTTGAAAAAAGGGGTTTGGGAAGAAGGGACTGCTCGGCCTGGTCTATGATCCAATTAGGTGGTCAATTTTGTTATAAGTTAATTAGCAAAGTGGGTTATCTCTTTGTTTGATTTTTAGGAGGGTCTAGACAGTGATTATATTCTGATTGAATTTTGAACTAAGAGATTACTTTTTTTTTTCCTAACTGTCTTGGAAGCTCAACCCAAATTGGAGTTTTTGCATAACTTTAACAGTTAGGTATGAAAGTGGGTGTTACAATTGGGATGTGGTAGTTTGTTGTTTCACCAATTCCACCAGGACAACTTCACTGCTTGAATAATCACTTCCTGCTTTACAAAATATGCATATAATCTTCTCTGCTGCTTGTTAGTGTTGCTTTTCGCGTTATTCACCAGCTAAATAGTTATACTTCAAACATTTTCTAAACCTTATTTCTTTATGTCTTATGGATCTCCAACCTCAGTGGGTGGCTAGTCTAGTTTTTTTGTCTTTGATGGAAAGGATTATGGAGAAGGTGTTCTCTTTCTTAGGAATGTTAACTTAATGTTAGGTGAGGTTAGTGATCATTGTAATATAAATGAAGTTTTCAACTTTAAGCGGTGATCTTGATAGGTACGATGGAATGTTCATCCTGAACATGCAATTGATAGTTCTGAAGTTGAAGGTGTATGGTAATACTTTTCTATGGATTGGAAGTGCTTAAAATGTAAGGGGAAAGATAAGTGCGGACATGCAATAATTTCTTAAGTAGAGCAAATTGTTACTGCATTTGTTTGAAAAAAAAGATATATATGGAAATGCTTATTGTTCCATTTTTATTTCCTCCTTCCTGTGTCAAACATTAGATGGGGTGTATCAAGCTCTTAACCATATTGGATCAATTGTACAATTTCATGGAAGAGCAAAATGGCTGGCATTGTTTTATGGAATTGAAACTTGTGTAGCCGGGAAGATGGGGAAGGGGGCAGGGGCTTCATATATTTCCTCCTTTCACTAAATTTTTGCTTTTTTTACCTTCTTTGTTCACTTTTTTGTCTGTGGGTTCTTGGTTGGGGGGGAAGCAAGTGTTTGTCAAATTTGTAATTTGGTTGGTGCTGCTTTCCAAATGCTGATTTCTGTAATTGTACTTTTCTTGTTTTGCCTAGTGATTTTTTTTCCTCTTTCATCTTATTTTTGGTGATTTATGAATTTTACGTTCACATACATAACAAATAAAAGATGTATAAAAATATTTTTTTTTGCCATGTCTTTGCTGTACCTGTGTTCTCATTTTTTGAAAATGCCGTGTCCCGTGTCCGTATCCTTACCCGTACCTGTGTCCTTATCCATACCTGTACCCTTGTCTGTATCCGTGCTTCTTAGGTTATCTATTTTGGGCCTCGGTTATCTAGTGGCATCAATGCTGCATCATTTGATTTGCTTCATTTTCTTGCATCTGGCATTTTTCCCTTTTTAATCTTTCACATGCATGACCTTTTTACTTCATCTTATTATGAAATTTCTCATAATTTTGTGTTTGGTTTATTCTTTGTTTCTGTTTTGATCACAGATTGCTTGCAGAGATTACCCTCATGCACGCCACCTTTGTGCTAAGTTTCCATTCGCTTCCTCTCCACATGAGAGGTATTGTCACCAGGTAAGATCACCCTTTTCAGGTTTTGGCCTCTGTAAGCACTTCTGGGTGGTATTGTAGTCCTTTACAAGCATTCTACTGTTTTGATTTCTCTCTTTTCTAAATTCCAGTGCCACTGTTATGTTTGTGACTCCCTTGCTCCATGTGTCCACTGGGGCACTGGCGCCTCCAGTATCGACCATTGTCATGCTACTGATAAAGTTGAGTTCTGGAAACTTCAAAGGCGAAATTCCAAGCAAGGGGAAAATGCTCCACTACCAGTTCCTAAACTTCCTGATAATTCTCTCTCAATGCAACCACTGCAAACAATCCCAGTCCCACCACCACTCACACTGCTGCAACCTAACTCTCTGGCCCAAAATCAGATCTCCAGGCCAACCACAATCCGTGCTTGCTCTACATCAACCAATTTTGGCATCCTAAATATAAAAAATCAAGGCAGAAGCCAACAGTCTGTATATGTTTCGTCCAGAAACAAATCCCACCCACATTCGGTCCCTAAACAGTTGCTTGGTACACCTAACAATTTCGTTCAGAGGGACAGAAGGCACAATGTTGGTAATCTAGGGCCTCAATCTATCAATTCCCACACAATTTTTAAAAGGGCAGGATCACCTGGGGTTGCTTTGGCAAGTAATCGATCTAGGTACGGCTCATCTAACAACAATTATGCAACTCCATACTCCAGAAATCCCTCTCCTGTGGCAGCTTCAAATGATAAAATTCCCACTAGGTGGCAAGACTACTCTGGTGGAATGCCTTCAGACTCAAATGCATATCAGACCCCGTCACAGCAAAACACTGGCAGCAGCTTTGGGAATTCAGTGCCTTTTCAACCCCGAGTATCCTCCTTTCCAAACATGGGCAGCGGCTTTGTGAATTCAGTGCCCTCTCAACCCCGAGCGTCCTCCATGTCAAACATAGGCAATGCCTTTGTGAGATCAGTGCCTTCTCCGCAAGCCTTTTCCCAGCCGAACATGGGCAGCAATTTTGAAATGCCTTTTCAACCGCAAGTATCCTCCTCCCAGCCAAACATGAGCAGCAGCTTTGTAAATCCGGTGCCTTCTCAACCCCAAGTGTACAGTCAGCCTATTCCTGCAGCAAATGATAGCCAAGATGGCTTCCAGCAAGGAAGTGAGACTCAAAGTGCTCTGGATCCGATTTTTCCAGATTTTAACACCAGTTGGGTTGCCCCTCCTGGCCAGAGCAACCAACCGCCTTTGGCAGATAATCCCCAAGTTCAAAGTGCAGGGCCGACCTATCATCCTCCACTTCTCACGGAGTTTGATCCTCAGATTCCTGTAGACACAAATCCAGGATCGCTGGACTTCCAGTTTGACAATTGGATGCTGGAGAATCAGTCCATTTCTGGGGCCCTAGGAGTTTCTGTGCCTTCTGGATTGAATGTATACTCTCCAGAACCTCCTCCTGTAGATGCAGGTTTCTTCTTCGATTACTAAACCTCCTGGAAATGTCTTGGCACATGTGAAGCCTGCAACCCTGCTTTTTGCTCAGCAAAGAATGGAAATTCCAATCCCTTCTTTGGATGGTAGGATTAGCAATTGGGTTAAAACATCGTTGGTCGAACAGTTGTACCGTACAGTTTTTATTCAAGCTGCACAAATAGCCCTCAGGTTGATTTATCAATGAGCAGCAGCATTGGTGACGTAAAGTATATTATCTGTGGAAACCATTTTCTTCCCAATAATTTCAGGTGGCTCTCAAATGTGAAATATTCTGTTTCTTGAAGATGTTCCCCCACCTATATTGGAAATTTTCATTTATGGGGCAGGATTTAGTTTCTTTATTCCCTTTCTTCATTTGTTTGGTTCTTTCTTGTTAATAGGTGGGAGGAGAGCCAATGTAACTTTGCTTCTTACAGTTATTTCATTGCACATTATTGATGGGTGGATGGGGTTATTGGTCCAAAGAGGTGTCATAACCTGGTCATTTTGTAGCTCTCTTCCAGTTATTATATTATTGTGGCTGATGACATGAATGAAGTGTTGCTCCTTGGATCTTTATTTGCCTGTTTGGAACTATAGGAAAGAAAGGGAGAGACACGGAAAATAATTTCCCTTGTTTCATTTCTAATTTAGAAGTGAACGGAAGGGAAAAGAAAAAATAAGAGGTGGCTTTTCCTCCCACATCCATTTCATTTTCTTTTTTCTTTTCTCTTTCAATAGTTGTCCTTTTTTTTTTTTTTCTCTCCCTTTAAATATCAAGCAAGGGAAACTTTTCCTTCCACCTTCCATCTATTCTTTTTTTCTTTTTGGGCAAAAGCAAACGATTTTTTATAAGTCATGCTTTTTACAAAATTTCTCCCACTAAGTTCCAAACGCTGCATCCATGAACACTCCCAAAAAAAAAAAAAAAAAAAAACAAATGAAGAAGATTTTTTTTGTTTGTTCATTTTTTTGCCACTAGCCTTCAGCATTGAGGGCAAACCAAATGCAATATACTATATGGGCCGTAAGCCCGGTGAGAACGGTTTACTCGTTTGCTTACGTTTCTAGAAACATCGGTCCAGTCCATGCTGGTTGCATGCACCTCTTTGAGTCTCTATTTTGTACAATTTCAAAAAGAAAAATATTATTTTTTCAAAAAATTTATACACAAAATTTCACCATAATGATATGACAGTAATTTTTTTCGGTAAGAGTAATGATATATAAACAAAAAATTCATACAAAAGTTTTGTATTGCATGAGATATTTGAGCAACAGCCTTCTTATTTCAAAATGAAATGCCCATTATAATAATTTTTTATTACAAAACTATTACTAAAATGCTTATCGTAATAACTTTTGATTATAAAGTTACTATTGTCACTATCACATTATTATCGTAAAATTTATTGTACTAATTTGTTGAAATTATTAGTACTATAGTATTCTAATCTTTCACATTATTATCGGGTCCGTTTGGTAACGCTGCCAATTTTTATTTTTTGTTGTGTGTTTTTGTTTTGTGTTTTTACTTTGTGTTTTTTGTGATTTGATTATAAACGTTTATAGGTTATCATTGTGCTAATAATACTAGACCAATATTTTTGTGAGAGAAAATACACCCATTTTAGTATTTTTAGTTTTCTTTTTTCAAATTTTGTAAAAAACAAAAAAAAAATTTAAACAAACGGCATTTTTTATTTTTTTTGAAAAAAAACAAAAAACGAAAACAAAAAACGTTATCAACGAGGCCTTAAGTGTTTTGTGAATTTTAAGATAAAAAATATTATTCTTAGAGAATTTTTGTTCTGGATATGAATAACAATTTTGTAATTAAAGGCCCAGAGTTTTTTTTTCCGTTTAAAGTGATTAGTTCACAAATTAGCTATATATTATGAAAAAAACGTGAGCTTTTTATTATCATTATGTTAAATTTATTTTTTTACTTTTTCAAGGTCAAAAATGAGAAAAAAGTAGTGTATAAAAAGTCAAAACCCTATAAAAATATAACATTAAAGAGAAATATTCAATGCAACGCACATACGACGAGCGTGCATTAAACGTTTACAACTGCATTAATGGTTCGTAGTGTGTTGGTCTACGATTCAGCACTAGAATCTTGGATTATCTCGCTCTTTGCGAAGCGCTCTCTCTCTCTATAGATATATATATATACATATTCCTCTCTACACACGCAAGCATGTATAAATGTATATATACTGTAGTTTATAGGGTTTACAGGAACCTCGCATCAAAAACACATATATTCGTCTCTCTCTAGATCTCATGGCGGCTCTGTCCTGCTCCGCCGCAGATCTAACCTCACTTCTGGGTGGCGCCGCCAACGCCACCGCGGCGGCCGAGTACATTTGCAGCCAATTCGACGAGATATCGGACAAGTTCGTTGACACAGCCTTCGCGATCGACACCACGTACCTCCTCTTCTCGGCCTACTTAGTATTCGCAATGCAGCTCGGCTTCGCCATGCTCTGCGCCGGCTCAGTCCGCGCCAAAAACACCATGAACATCATGCTCACCAACGTCCTCGACGCCGCCGCAGGCGGCCTCTTCTACTACCTTTTTGGCTTCGCCTTAGCCTTCGGCACCCCTTCCAATGGCTTCATAGGCAAACATTTCTTAGGCCTCAAAAATTTCCCTTCACCCTCCTTCGACTACAGTTACTTCCTCTACCAGTGGTGCTTCGCCATCGCCGCCGCAGGAATCACCAGCGGTTCGATTGCGGAGCGAACCCAATTCGTAGCCTACTTGATCTACTCATCGTTCTTGACGGGATTCGTATACCCTACTGTATCTCATTGGTTCTGGTCGAGTGATGGTTGGGCCAGCGCTGCGAGAGCCGATAATACCCTTCTATTCGGATCTGGTGTTATTGATTTTGCCGGCTCCGGCGTCGTTCACATGGTCGGAGGGATTGCCGGGTTGTGGGGTGCATTCATTGAAGGTCCACGAATCGGCCGGTTCGATCATTCCGGCCAGCCGGTTCCGTTGCGTGGACATAGCGGGACATTGGTCGTTTTAGGCACATTCTTGTTATGGTTTGGCTGGTATGGATTTAACCCAGGTTCATTTCTCAACATATCGAAGGCTTACGGCGCGAGTGGTTCATATTACGGCCAGTGGAGCGCAGTAGGAAGAACAGCGGTTACGACAACTCTCGCCGGATGCACAGCTGCACTGACCACTCTTTTCGGAAAGCGGTTACTCATAGGCCATTGGAATCTGCTTGACGTCTGCAACGGTTTGCTCGGCGGGTTTGCGGCGATCACCGCCGGTTGCTCGGTGGTGGACCCGTGGGCGGCTATCATTTGTGGGTTCGTCGCCGCCTGGGTACTCATTGGGTTTAACAAACTCGCCGAGAAATTACAATACGATGATCCACTGGAAGCGGCCCAGCTTCATGCAGGGTGTGGCGCGTGGGGGATAATTTTCACTGCATTGTTTGCCAAGGAGGTTTACGTTAATGAGATTTACGCCGGCAAACCGGGAAGGCCGTACGGGCTGCTAATGGGTGGCGGCGGAAGGCTTCTGGCGGCTCATTTGGTTCAGATTATAGTCATTGCAGGGTGGGTGAGCGTTACCATGGGGACATTATTCTTGGGGCTACATAAATTGAAGCTTTTGAGGATATCAACAGAGGATGAGATGGCGGGAATGGATCTGACCAGCCATGGCGGATATGCATATCACGATGATGAAGATGATACACAGAAAAAGGGGTTCATGATGGCGACGGTGGAGCGCACCGGCACAGCTCCCTCACCGTATCAATTGGCCGTTTAATTTCGTCTTCCTAGATGTATATAATCTGCTCTGCGCATATCTGTTTCCAGTTTCCGGAAATAATTGTTTTTGTTCTTTCCTTTTATAAGACTAGCTGAAGTTTCTTGCAATAAACTTCTAAACATCGTCCACACAAAAAACAAGTAAAGAGTGCGCGCGCGCACACACACACATATATATATATGTATACAAAATCCTTACAAAGGATGTAGAGACTCTCAACACAACCATCCTCTACTATGCTTCTAGAAAGCAAGCATGCACTTGATTATTTTTTTCCCAGCTACCAAACAAAAAGAAAAAGGGAAAGGATTTACTTCAAGAGGCGATTCCACGAGTAAGTATTAAAACAGGGGATGGGACCAGATTGATCGTCTCATGCAAACATCTTAAGCACACAGCGGAGGCAACTCCCTTCACGCGTCAAATCAAACGCTTTGCTGATCTCTGAGAGAGTCAAATTGTGGGTGATGTATTCGTCAACCTTGATTTCCTGTTAATATGAACAAATGAGATGTTTGTAACGACATAAAAAAAAAAAAAAACAAAACACAAAGGAACAACGGAACTTGTAATATATAGTGTGCATTTACCTTCTTCTTGTACTTTTCCACAAGCCAAGGCACCTGTGAACGGCTCTTGAAACCACCAAATGATGTTCCATTCCAAACACGGCCAGTCACCAACATGAAAGGACGAGTGGATATCTATTCACAAGCAGGAGCAACACCCACAATAACGGAGGTACCCCATCCCTTGATTTTGTTTTTGAGAAAATCAGTGTGTTTATATGAAATCGTGGATTGAGTTACTAATTGAGGACAAGTTACCTTGTGACAGCACTCCAAAGCAGCTCTCATTACCGAGACGTTTCCAACGCACTCAAAACTATAGTCAATACCACCATCTGTAAGATCAACAACAACCTGCTGTATTGGTTTGTCATGGTCTTTTGGGTTCACAAATTCAGTGAATCCAAAATTCTTTGCTGCAAATTACAATTTCCATGGAGGAGAAAAAGAGTATTAGTAAGACAAGCTTGTGGTTGACCATTATCCTGCAAATAACTAACGCAAATATAAGGGATGGCACGAGATATTGATGTTGTAATATAACCCATGCCCACAAAGCTAACTTACAAGGCAAAAATGAGAAATTCCTGGAGTACATTTTTTACTCTGTTTTTCTTTTCTTTTTGACATATACCTATGCTTTTCTTTTGTTTTCCCCTATCTGGGCAACTTACTCTCCTAAAATAGCAGAAGTTTCTTCTTGATTTTCTTGAAAAGTATTGTGTGATCTCTTTACAAAGATTTATGCAGAGGCAGCAAGAATTATTGATCACTGGAAAATAGATTCAGATATCATATACATAATATGTTTAGCGAGCTTGGTTTCTATTTGTCCAACCCTGATAAATCGAAAACATTGAAAATGACATAGAACTTAGTAGTAGAATAGGTTAGATTGTACATGGAATAATTCCTAATACCAAGTTGAACCATATGTACTGTACTAGGCTACTAGCACACTAAATCCTCAATAAAGCAAAACTAATGGTTTGATGGATCACTTATGATTTTTCTGAACGCCATAAGAAACCATGTGGAGATGGGGGAGGTGAAGCAACCCATATCAAACTTTTTGCTGTTAATATCGATACCGACAATACATGAAGCACCAGCTGCCTTTGCGCCCTGTGCCGCCTATCAATTAATACTCGAATTACTTATACCATAACAGTCCAATAGTCAGCACAAGAACGTATGACTAGATGGTCTGGTAAAAAAACTCACTGTGAGGCCAACAGTCCCAAGGCCAAAAACAGCAACAGTTGGACCTGGCTCTGCTTTTGCAGTGTTCCAAACCGCTCCAAGGCCTAAGACAACAGACGTATAGTTATAGCTAATTAAGTAAACACATTTTTGATTAAGATACACTACTTGAGTGTAGCCAAAGAGCCATTTACCAGTTGGAACACCACAACCAAGAAGGCACACTTTCTCCAAGGGGGCATTTGGATCAATCTTTGCGACACTAACATCATGGACAACAGTGTATTGACTAAATGTTGAAGTTCCCATGAAATGATAAATGGGAGTTCCATTGATGGAGAAACGACTCTTGCGATCGTTCATCATGACTCCAGCTCCAGTGGCATCCCTAACTTTGCTACGTAGGTTCGTCTTTCCTGATTTGCAGAGCTTACACTCCTTGCAGTCTGCCAGGTAACAAGGTATGACATGGTCTCCGGGCTGAACTTCAGTTACGCCTTCACCAACACTCTCTACGATCCTGTTATCAGACAATTTCGAACATGCATTCTCTCACTTTTCAGCATCAAAGACACCACAATTTAAAAAAAAAATCTGAACGTGAGATACATATACTATGTTTGAAAACCGAATTTATTAAAAAAAAAAGAAAAAGGTGAAGGAAAAGAGAACAAAATGAGAGATTTTAAATTCTTATTTCTTTTTTTTTTATGTTGTTTTACAATCTACTTTCTCTAACAACTAAATATTCTATATAATTTCATATCATTTTTTCTTTCTTTTTTCCATCACCAAATCTTTGATCCAAACGCAGTGGTAAAGTATGTACCCGGCAGCTTCATGACCAAGAATACAAGGAAAACGACCCTCAGGATCCTGCAACATTTAATTTCGAACTCAGATCACAAGCCAGAATTCATAAGCAAGCGGCCAAGAGCAAATATTATAGAAACAGATTATGAAAGGTCCTAGATATAAAGAATGTAAGAAAATGCACGAATAAGGCTGAAATTAACGAAAAATGATAAGAATTTTTTAACAGCGAGTACTAAACATATATAATCAAAAAATTGCGATGAACTAGAATCACTTTTCTATGAAATGTTCCTAATCAAGAAATAGTTTTCCATGGAGACTGATAAGCAAAATGGCTTTGAATTCCAAACTCCACATCCAAACAACGCCCTAAACGTGCAATAATCATCCAAGAAACCAAAGAAGTGAAAAATCCATCAACGAGTTCACTCTCAAGTCTCAACCAAACAAATATAGTACAAAAAATTTGGGTGTATAAATCCAAAGGGATACCAACTTCAATTTCTGTAATCAGCATTTTGATGTAAACTACGATGCCTCGCAAAATACAGAGCAAGACTAAATATATACATACATACCTTGCCGCTCAAAGTATAAGCATCGGTGTGGCAGATTGAAGTGAACGTGATCTGGATTCGGACTTCGCCAGCTTGCGGCGGGGCCACCTGGACGTCTTCAATCGCCAACGGCTTATTCGGTTCCCAAGCAACCGCAGCTTTTCCACATTATTGTACCCAAACACATCGCAATCAATCCAACTTTTTGGGTTCGATATATGCAGAAATTGAACATTCATATACATATATGTAGATACATACGTACAGAGACAGAGAGAATGTGTACCTTTGCAGGTGATGACCTGACCTCGAGTAGCCATGGATATGAGACCTCAAACCGAAGAGGGAGACGGGGGGAAACAGAGAGGTGAGGGCGGTAGTGGTAAGCTTGAGCTGCAGCCAAGAAGTTTATTGGTTGCTTAGAAGGTTAAGTTACAAGTTAGAAGTTATTTTTAAAAATAAAATTTTTAAAAAAATATAAAAAAATATAAATTATTTTTTAAAAATATTTATTTAAATATATATTTTAAAAAATATTAATAAAATTATAAGTTATTAAATAAATTATATTTAATTATTTTTAATATAAAGCGTTAATATAGTTGATACGACCCGTCTATGTAAGTTTGGGTTTGGTTCTGGTCGCATTTACTTTAGGCCAACTCATTCATTCGAGGCCCAGTCAAGCGGTGGAACTTTTTTTTAATTTTTATGCAGCCGTGTGTTCTGACTAGTTACATGTATTTTGATTAATTTTTTTTTTGATTTGATAAAAAATAAATTGTTCATACCAAAATTAGAGAATTTGTAACCTGACTTTAAATGATTCCTAAGTTTCAAACACATAATGTATGAGTTTACTTCTCATTCCTATCTTCACTACCTCTCGTGATTGGTGGGCTTTATTTTTTTTCATCATTAACCAAATCTTCCAAGAATATCACTTTCCGTTATTTTAGTATGAAGAATGAGTAATGTTATATAAATAGAATTTTTTTTAATAGAATTTTTACACAGAATAATGTGACTTTTTATGCTCTTTCATTTCATATAAAAAAACATCTTAATGTCTCATAACTTTACTGTTATGTAATTTTTATATATAATCTTTTATTAAAATAAAGTGATAATAATATTTTTATAATTAAAATATATTTTAGTGAGAATTTTCTTTTAAAAAGGCATCTATTTTTTGTTGTTGGTATATTGTTACGCTTTTAGGCCATGTTTATCTCAAAGATTTGTTAAAATGGTGGTAATTGGGACAAGCACCAAGAAATAATTCAAGAACTAAGGCTTAGTTTGATAACTTTACCCCGCACTTAAAATTTAATAGATTAAATAAAAATAAAATAAGCTAGTTTGATAACTTAAAATAAGGAGACTTATATTTTAAATGCTAGCTAAAAGTAAAAAACAAAATATTAAGTACCGCCTCTCCCACTTGTTACTTTTTACTTTGGGAGTATTTGGATGTAACTTATTTAGTAATTTATGGCTTATGTTTATGACTTTTTTAAAATATGTTTGGGTGAGTGGCTTAAAAAAACAGTTTATATTTAATCATGTTTTTCCAAAAAAATTATTTTTAAATATAGCTTATTAAAAATAACTTATATTTTATGGCTTATAACTTATAAGTAGAGCATCCAAACACTCCCTTAACATGCTTAACTTTGATATTTTTTTCTAGACCTAATTTTGTCCTCCCCTCCCTCTCCTCTTATTTCATAGAACGAACACCAGAGAACCAAATATCGAAATTCTTCTCAACCAAACCTTTCGCCATATCAAATAGATTAAGAAATTTAGTATTTTGTTTTCAAGACTTAATTTTCAATTTTCAACTTCAACAAATGAGGCTTTGTTTGATAATTTTATTCAGCACTTAAAACTGAATAGATTAAGTAAAAATAAAATAAGCTAGTTTGATAATTCAAAATAAGGAAGCTAAATAATTTAAGTACTAGGCAAAAGTAAGGAACAAAATATTAAGTAGCTGCCCTCTACTTTTACTTTTTACTTATCACTCTCAACTTTGATATTTTGTTTCAAACCTAATTTTGTCATCGTCTTCCTCTCATCTTATTTCATACAACGAACACTAAAGAATTAGAGATAGAACTTCTTCTTAACGAAACCTTCTCTCCTATCAAACAGCTTATCAGCTGAAGAAATTTAGTATTATGTTTTCAAGGCTTAATTTTTAGTGTTCAGTTTTCAACTTTAACAAACAATGCCTAATAATGTCTCTTATTGTATTTGGATACAACAAGATCGAGTAAGTTATTCAAGCCTGTACCTAGGGATGTTCACGGGTTAGGTTAGAGAGCTACCCGTCACCCAACCCGATCAGATTGGGTTGAAGAATTTTGTAACCGCATTCGAACCATTTAATGATTGGATTGGGTAGATTTGGGTGAGAAAATTAAAAGTTTTAATATAAAAATATCAAGTTGAATTTGAGTAATAAAGGCCGTCACCCAAAATTAAATATTGCTGAATTGGTCGAAATCTACCCAAGACTAGTGAGTGAAATAGCAAAATCGAATTAAATTGGATTGGGTTGGTCGGGTCGAACGGTCCTTTGAACAACCCTAGTCTACCCCACTTGGTTTGAGGGGTAGATATAAAGTGTACAAAGAGGGATTATATATCAAATAGACAAAAATGCACGTACGCAACTTATATAACTCTAAACAAATCTTATCTACATTGGAAAAGGTCACGTTAGACATTTCAACTTTTATCCCGCAAGTAAAATAGTATAATTGCTACCACTAATAACTCCTCCTATGGTATTAGATGATACCCCCTATAGGATATTATTATTCCGAACACGACAATAATCCGAATCTCATTAGCACCCCAGACACCGTATATCAATTTAATAAAGATTAGTAGCCTTATCCCACCCATTTAGGTAAAGACAAACATGACCTTAACATTCATAATCAAAGGTCAACATATAAAATATTCTCCTGTAAAAATAATAATTTCTAGAAAATTATTTTTTTTATTTTTTTAATGAAGAATCCCATTCCATTATCTTTTTAGTGCTGTGATCACGTATATGTATTCCATAATAAAAGAGAATAAGCATGTGCATTTTAATTAACTAAATAAACTATAAAGTTTTTATTAACATAAGCTTTGTAGTAAAATGTGAAAAGATTTCTGTTGGGAGAGTCAGATTGAAAGCATCGATCATTTTCAATAATTTTGTTGCTTGACTTATTCTTGGTTTTGTTTATATCTCCCTAGTTAGTTGTAATTTTCTCCATCTAAACCTGCAAACTAATGACAAAAGACACAGCGTCATGGTAGGCATTTCACTTAAAAATTCTTAAGAAACTTTTATACATAATCTTTTACTAAAATAATATGACAATAATATTTTGTAATAAAATACTATTTTGATGTATACTTTGTTTTAAAGTGACAAGTCAAATTCAAATATATTTGCTTTTTGTTTGTATAGGTTACTCAAAAAAAAAAAAAAAAATTAATGTCAATTTTTTTCTTAAAAGTGGCACAAATAAAACACGTGCGAGCGTGGATAAAAGGGTTACACATATCGTGAGTTTACGAATCACAATTCAAATTGGTTCTTCATTTGAAGGATCACCCATTCATCATAGTCATGTAAACTAAGAATGGAGAGATTTTCAAAGACAAGAAAGGCATTGTTTCAATCCCTCGTTGATGAGAACTTGTAGATTTGGAGATGTTTTGAAGAAATTCATTGAATTTTTGAACCTAAATTAAGCTAACGAATCCATTCAGTCGTGGAACAAGTGGACGTTGAAACAAAACTTGAAGAATAGCATATGACAAATAGGCTTATGAATTAAAAAGGAAAGTACTTTGGGGGTGGTTGTGGTTTTTGTTTTTTCACATTCCCGAAAATGAATACATTCAATATTTATCTCTTTTATTTTATTTTTTGGTAGAAACAAAATATTAAGAACTTTGAAAACACCATTATTTTTTCTTTTGGCATGAAAATAAGTTTATAAAACTCAAGAAATATATATTTTATTTCTCAAACTAGGGTGTTTAAAAAAAAATTAAAAACAAGTTTAAGAACCAATTACCAAACACAATTTTAAGAAATTCTACAAAATAAATATCCAGATCACAACCAAATGCGGCCTTACTTGAGGGGTTAAAAAAATACAAGGACACACTAGCCAGCTCTTTTCAACTTTTGTGAGGACATTAATTGCTTCCAATTTTGCCACTCAATTCCTATACGTAATTGTCATAAACCTTGAAGCTATAGTCGACCTCAAACAGAGGTTTTGGTTGCTTCCACGTCTCTTCACGTAAACATTAAGTAATTTATATAGAGTTTTTTTAGTATGTGAGAACAATAAGAAGTATATCTTAAGTAATTAATATGGGACTTTTAGTATGTTTTTCATTTAGAGTATTATGCAATATGAAAATTAATATAAAATTTTGTATGCAATAATATGTTTATGTGAGAGCCTTATTTTAAAAGAAAACACTGAGATGAACCTAGAAAAATTTGTTGAAAGGGGGCTAAGGTAAATTTTTTTAAAATTTAAAGGGTTAACATAAAATTTTTAAATTTAAAAGGGACCAATGCACTATTTATCTTGTAAATGCATAAAAATATGAGGTTTAAAGAAAATTTTAAAAACTCAATAAGACCGGGTCTCCTTTGACCCTAAGGTAGGACCGCCATTGCCCATCATAACTTTTATTGAGATTTTTTATATATATTTTTTTTGAAAAAAATAACATTTTCATTTCTTTTATATATATATATATTGTCTTTAGTCGAAACACATAGTATATACCTTAGATCCCAAGACTCCGAACTCTTAACTCCCAACCCCCACCGACCCTTCTACCACCGAAGCGAGGTTTTAACTTTTAAGGGCATTTAATTTTGCTTTCTATTTTCTTTTCTTTTCTTTATAATTTTCTCTTTTATTAGTAATGTGATTTTTTTTTCTCTTATTTGGTTATTCTATCCTTTCGCTTGACAACGAATGGCCCCAAGTAGACAAAACCCTGGCGGTGATACGTCGGCATACTCGAGATTGAGAAAATATTCAATGTAACAGTATCACATTATTATTATTAAGGTAGTATCACAAATTAATAAAATTCATCTATGTATGTATGTTGTAATGAAATGTTATGTTGGTTAGTATAGTAGTATAGATAAAAAATCATAACTAACTCTTTAATTCTAAGTGATAGGATAAAAGCTGTATTTTAGTGCATTTCTATTAATTTATGATACTACATCAGTATGATGATGTAGTATCACTGTTACACTGAATATTTTCTCCTCGAGTACTATTTGGTCAAACGTATATCCATTCAGGTTCTGCCACGTGTTCCACAACAAGCAGAATCCGGTCATCCCTTTGACCAGGGGAATCCTATCCTCTTGTATTTCGAAAATTGACAAGCTAAAAAAATGATATATTCTTTTTGGAGGGAATTACAAAGCTCTTTTTTTCTCAAAAAAATAAAAATAAAAATACTATTTTTTTGTCCTCTTATTTTAATTTTTTTATATTTTGTCAAACTTAGTGTCTAATTTTCATGATCATGACGTGGCAAGATTTGATGGGTCAGAGCATATATATATATATAGTTTATTAATAACACTAATCAAATGTTCAAACGATTGCTTATATGTATGGTCTCTCATCCCTTTATTCCTACTTTTTCAATTCCATAGAGATAGATTCCTTCTCTCTAACATGAGAAGGTCACATGAAAGTTTCTTTGCATATATATATGGAGGGGGAGGGGGAGAGAGAGAGAAGGTGAAATTTTCTTAGACTGTGTTCTTCGTCCAAACCATCCTCCCTTTTCTCACCAGCGTCGACTTTCATGGCTGCTGCTGTAGATTCCAATTCAGAATCTTCGTCAAGTCCGAGAATTATTGTCCAAAGAAATCCTTCAGAGTCCCAACTATCTGAACTGGGTATCAAGTCTTGGCCCAAGTAAGCTTCTTCCTTATATACCTACTATTATATATGTATTTTTTTCTATATCTGTATACAACATTAAGCTTTCTATTTGTCTTGAAAAGATGGGGCTGTTCTCCGGGGAAATACCAACTGAAATATGATGCCGAGGAGACTTGTTATATTCTAAAAGGAAAGGTTAAAGTTTACTCAAAAGGGTCATCGGACGTGGTGGAGTTCGGCGCCGGCGATCTTGTGATAATCCCCAAGGGTCTCAGTTGCACTTGGGACGTGTCTGTCGCCGTCGATAAACACTACAAATTCGACTCCTCTTCGTCATCATCTTAGTTTTACTTGTAAAATTTGAGATCACGACCTTCCTCGTGATCTCCTTCACCATGTTCTTATCTCAATATTAACTGCAAAGTTTGTAGTTTTAGTGTAATGTTTACATTAATTATTTTTTTAGATTTTTCGGTGCTTTAGAAGGTAGTGGTTCATCTTGGTCAAAGAAAGGGAAAACAATTAGCCAAATGCATGTTTTATTAAAAAATCTTATGTACAGCTTTTAATGTTTCTTTGACTGGTCAAGGGGTTTAGTTGTCCTTCTTTGTCGGCGGATGCTACCGCCCGTGGGTTAGTCAGAGCCGCTTAATTGCCGTTACATCAATCGTGCTCTTTGTTTTTGATAAATTCAAATTAATGTAATCATAATCAAGCGGCGCCTAACAGACTTGTAATCGTCTCTTATTTGTTTGCATTCAGTTTGTTTTTTGTTATTTTACCTTTTAACTTTTATTTTTGAATAATTACGAAAATAGCTTGTAAATTATAATTTATTATCGCTAATGTTCTTGCTCCTCGGTTTGTGCTGTACCTGTTAGAGTATTTTGTCCTTTTTCAAGATTGTTGTGCTTTCTCATTTTGGTTGAAGGATTGTTCAGTCAATATCCGTGTTGAGATCTCCTTTATTTCTTTCCTTTTTTGTCTTTTACCGGTGGCCCGTTCTCCAATTTCGAAGGGGACACGTGTCTTTTTAAGCAAGACACTGTTGCTCCGCGATTGTGTGAGCAACTGTTGTTAGCATTCGCTAGGAAAAAAAAAAAAAAATTTGCTGACGTAGGAGAAGGATGGTCGATACCTTTACTACTTGTTTGGTTAATTTGTGAGACAAAATAAGAAAAAATATTGTGTTATCATCCCATCTGGATTGGGAAAGATAGAGAGGAGAAAATAAAATAAAAGAATTGTTTTATTGTGTGCTTAAAAGGGGTAAAAAAGGAAATCACTTGTTGTACAAGTCATAACTAAAATTGGTAACACTCACTCTCATTTCTCCATATCTTTACACTTTTATGCTGTTCTTTGAATCCATATTTATTAAGAAAAAAAACAAATTAAAAAAAATTTTATTTTCTTTTTATTCTATTTTTTTTATCACTGAATTTTTGATCGAAATACGATCTAACTCTTGATACCTTACCATAAACTTTATCAATTGAGATAACTTGTAATAGTAAGAGCCATGAAATGAGAATAGCTTTCTTGACATTCATATGCAAGGATTACTAAGGGTTTGTTTGAGAACATCTTTTTTTATTGAATAAATTATTTAAAAAAAAACATAAAATAAACTAACTTTAAAAAAAAAATCTAGTTAAGGTGTTTGGTACTTTCTTAATTCTTTTTTTACTTTTTAATACCAAAATGATCAAACGAACCTCTAAATAAATTAAATTGCTTATTCGTGACTCAGTAAAGCTTAAAAAGAAAAAAAGCCATTTCAACATTAATTATAATAGTACACTAATTTATTTTTAAAATGTTTAAAATTAATTATTTTTCAAAATTTTCATTACAGTAGAATAAGCAAAAAAAGCTTCTAAATTTTTGCTTTTTACTTTTTAGCTTATTAGTCCTAAAAAAGTCAAAAAAAAAAAAACTAACTTATTATAAACTAAAAAAACTTGCTACCAAATGTCAAATACTTCTTTTAAACAAAAACCTCAAAAAAAAAAAAAACCAAACGGCCCTAAGTCCATCTTCCAAATATAAGCATCGCACTTTAGAATGTAAGCATACTTGCCAGCTAATTTAAGAGAGATTTTTATTCAAATAAGACCTTGCTTCCAACCATACTATCTGCCTATATTATCTATATATGCAAATATAGTGGAAGATTCTCAGGCGCCCAAAACCCAATTCTTATTTTTCTAAAAATCCTAGTTAACTGTAATGCTACATGGCACACCTTTCTCTTTCAACCAATTAAGCTCTTCTCTTTCTCTCTTATAAAGTAAAACAAAAAAATAAAAAATAATTTAAAAAAATTATTCGCAAAAAATAATTAAAAAAATAAAATTCTAACAAGGAAATATAGAAAAATAACTAAAGGAAAGAACTTGAATTTTAATTTTAAAATTTATGATCCTTCCTAAAATCTCTCATTAAAAATCATATTTTTCATAAAAGTGTATCTAAATCCTAAAAAGACTCATTAATGGGTACTTGAATCCTAGAATCTCTCCCTAAAAATCATATTTTCCATAAAACAAAATTACATCACATTATTATTTCCTAAAGCTAACTGAGTCCTATATTCAATCCCTACCGAAACTTTTATCTTCCCTACTTTTATTTTCTTACACTAAATTATTAGAACATAATTAAAGAAGTTAAATTCTAAAAAGGAAACAAAAAAATTAACTAAAAAAAAAAAATCCAATCCATGGATAGAAAAACCAATGGAAACAAAATCTGCATTTTAATTCAATTTGACATGTGGCATATCCCCATCCTCACCAAGCTCCCTCTAGCATCCAGTTACCTATCTCACATAAAGACCAAAGAAAATCATCACAAAAAAAGAGGGAAAGAAACCTAAACAAAAAAAATGCAAAAAAGAACTAAAAAGGAAAAGAAAATCTACAAACTTGATTACCGGCATAATTCTGGCAGATTTGATTGCTGGTCCTCCCCCCCTCCCTCCCTCCCTATCCTAAATATGAACCCTAATAATAGCCAAGACAATAGAATATCTTATAGACGTTAGATTTTCAAAAGGCTTTCAAAAGTGTAGGTGAGACAGCTATCAGCCTTCATTGAAGTCTAAATTAACACAACAACCACCACTATAGTAGCCGAGCAACATTCAATACATGAGAAGGTGAAGATGAGAGTCGTGAGATTACTATCGGCCTTTATTGTAGTTTAAGCCAGAAGATAATCTGCAATAGTAGAACTCTATACGTATTTGCCTATATATGTTTTTTTATTGAATATGTGTGATCAATTGAAGGTTGAAGATCTTGGAGTGTGGTATTTCGGTTATAATTTCATTTCTGATTCATCGCTTATGCTGGATTGGGTCATGTTTGTCTCTTCTTTTGGATTCTCTTCATTTACATAACATCGAAATACAGTATTTAGATCTCCATAGAAATATGCATTTGTATGTGTATGTTTATGTGTTTGTGTATTATGTATTTATATTATGAAATATGTTTGTATTGATTCTTCTCTTCATATTAGTTTTCTTCATTTTGTGCATGGCGTTTGTATTGAAAATTTTGCAGATTTGAGCCCGCGAGAGACAATTGGGTTGTTCAGTGTAAACAATTTCATGCTTTGCAGGAAGCCCCAAATGGAGAAAGTTGCCATTGATAATGAAAAACAAACATTGGAGGAATGATATTTAGAAAGCATGGTTAAGTCTCTCAATCTTAACATATCAAGTCATTGAAAATTATGTTTGTATAGCTTTTGATTTGGGTTTGAGTTGCAGTAGCAAGAAAGATTTATTACCTTTAGAATAGAATCTAGAACTTTGGTTATTATGTGTTTACATAATTTGTAGTATTTTGTGCCTATATTAGCCATTGACATTTAATCAAGTTGTTCTCTGCAGACATTTCTATTCTGACGATTCTTTTAATTATTTCATATGTGTTCGGTAGGATTTGCACTGCTTAGACCACGATACTGTTGTAAAGTCTTAAGCACAAAAACTATTTTGGATGGTTAAAGAAGGTGGATGGATGGTGATGTTGAATTCAAGACTATAGTTGAGAAAAAAACAAGCAATGCAGTTAAGGCTCAAAATGGGATATGTTAAAAGTGAATGGTTGCATTTCTTATTCAAAGAGTTTTTTTTTTTTCTTCTTTTCTCCACCCCTTCTCTATTTCTTCTTCTTCACTCTTTTCTTTTCAAACTTCACTCACCCTTTTCTTTTTCTTTTTACTTCACTATCTTTCTTTTTTTGCCATGATAGGTTATAATTTTCTTTTTATTATTATTTTAATTTACTTTGATTGTATTGAAAATCATACAATGTGAGAAACTGCAACAATAGTTTACAATGTACAGCCTCATAAATTTTGGATATTGTCGTATTTTAATCATCCCTTCCTTGCCATTCTCTCCTTTAGTGTATGAATTGTCTCAATTCCTTTTTATATTATTTTTAAATTTTCTAGCAAAGAATACTCTTTTGCATTGAAATACTCTTTAAACTACTCGGATCATCTTTTTGTTTATTATGATTTGTGGTGTTAGATTATCACTATTTTATTATTGTCTTTATTTGTATTATTACTAACATTGTATTTTTTTATTGAATTTTGAAGGAAATTGATTGAAATTTGACATTGAGATGTCAAAAATTATCCACCATATTGTCATTATCACTAGCAACCACAACAGAATAGAAGAAGGAAGGAGGAGGCGGTGTGGAGGGATAGAGAACAATAGGAGAGATATTTAATTTAATTGGTTTGATTATATATGTCAATCCATCTATTGGTTAAGATTTTTCTTAAGTTTTAAGTCTAACAGATTCATAGAGCTTTACGTGTAATTTTTCAAGTTCTATAAAACATTACGTTTAATGCTTTCTCTTTTAGATCCATGATTATTATGTTTTCAATCTATTATATAGATTAAGAATAAATTCAACATATAAATGGCGTACACTATTAAACTTTTAATCATATACATAAATTTCGTGCATCCCATAGGTTATCGCTAGTACTATACTATATGTAAATGTAGTAAAAGCTCTGAGACCTTCAAAAATCAATTCTTATTTTTTAAAAAATTTTAAAAAATTATGATGCCACGTGGCATATCTAACTCCTCCAACCAATCAAGCTTTTCTCTCTCTCTCTCTCACTT
The DNA here is from genome assembly GCA_033060915.1 of Euryodendron excelsum. Lineage (NCBI taxonomy): Eukaryota > Viridiplantae > Streptophyta > Magnoliopsida > Ericales > Pentaphylacaceae > Euryodendron > Euryodendron excelsum. The sequence goes on from CM065382.1 coordinate 5,360,518, forward strand.
ATAAAGAAAATATATATATATATATATATATACAATTAATCATAAAGATAATTAAAGGAGTTAAATACTAACAAGGCAACACCAAACTAAATAAAAGAAAAACAAAATCAATTGCAAATTAGCACTAAAGGAAAAATAAAAACCAATCTATAGAAACAAAAAATAATAATAAATAAAGGAAATAGATCTGCAAATTTTTCAGATCCTTTTCCGACCGAATTTTCTTCCCCTTTCCAAACAATTCTAATTTTTAAAATTTTAAATATTTAAAGTACTAAAAGGAAATAAGTAACTCAATAATTACGGTGTGATCCCTAAAGTCTCTCAGTAATTATAATGATTCTTAAAATTTCTCAGTAATTATCACAATATACAAGAACTATAGCATGAAAGATAAACAACAGACTCTTCTCACAGCCATCCAACCCATTGGCCCTCTCTCACGCTCTATATTATTATTTTTTTGATAGACTCATGCTCTATATTATAAAACTGGTGATAATAATTTCTGTTACATATAATTATTTTTTCTCTACAGGTCCCTGATTTGTGTACGCGTAAACTTGAAAAAGCATTTTGTTGCTTTGCAGGGAATTCGAGGTTCCAAAACTTTTCTTCTGTAATTTTTCAAGTCCAATCTCATACTTAACATGAGATCTCAAATTCAATACTTACTCATTCTCTCTGGATCACTCATCATTCATGTAATATATATAGTTTATATAATTCGTGTAGATGGTGATCGTATATGAACTCGAACGAATAGAAAGCTTGAAAAAACATTTTGAATTGTAGATATTTCTAGCAATCATACCAATATTTACTAATATTGTTAATGTAGCCATCGACTTTATCCATATAATTTAACTTCATAGGTTAGTCAATTCTTAAAATATGGAGTTTCGATTGTCTTTTCATATTTTATAAGCTGTATATATAATACAAGACGTTGCCTTTGAGGTTGAAATATTAGCTCATTTTTTCAATAAAACCTTTGAGGTTTATATGTTTACATCAAATTCTCAATTTTTAAAATTCTAAATTCTTAATAATTACACATCATTGTGTTTCATGATGTTATTAGTCTATAAACTTATACTTTAAGTTCCGCAAGTGTCCTGATATGTTACAATTTTATTGATCAAAAAATTTTCATTTATTGAAAATCTAATGGCCTTGCTTTAATTTACATTCTTTTAATTCTTTCCTTAAATTACAATCTTCGTCTTAGGATTTTTTTATGCAAACTCCTTAATTTAAATCTCCTATTTTAAGATATATAATTTAAGTAATCAATTAAGCAAGTCTTATAATTACGGATTATTTTTCGAAGTTCTGGCTTTATATTACAACTTTTATAAATTATTTCCTTAAGTTAACAACTAGCATGGATAGTAACTTAAGGAAAGAACTAATTCCATTTTATTAATTAGGGTAAGCTCACTTGCTTAAGCTTATTTGCTGACAATGGTAAGTCGCTTGCTCAATTTATATTAGGACAATGGTAAGTCGCTACTACAAATTTAAAGAATCCTGAGCAACCCACGGGCACAACACTAGTTAACAAAGATTACCATGTCCAAACATCTAGTTATCGCATTAAAAGATGCAAGAGAAAAGAGCACGGCAAAGAAATGGAGATTTACAAGGGACGAGTGTGCCAAAATTTGGAAAGAGGAAACAAATTGAAGCCAACATATTTACAGATGCAACAACGAATAAAAAATGAGCACTAAATAATAGCTATATATACAAATTTAGAGCATTTCAATGGCTATCTTCTTTGAACGGCTTGGTCCCCATATACGAATTGTTCGATCATCACTTGCTGATGCTAACATTTGAGGCCTCTTAGGGTTCCAGCTCACACAGTTCACAGTCATTGAATGGCCAGAGAGGACCTCAATTGGATTAGGACTTCTCCGGTTCCAGATATAGACCTGCTAAGAGAGAACATTTTGGGCTTGGTTTGCTTTGCAAGAAATGAAATATTGTAAATTTTGTGTGAGTGCTGGAATTCATAAACACATGCAAGTTCTTCATATATAGTTGTACTAAGGTTGTTATTTGCCAAAAAAATAAAGTTTAAAAATAAGCTTAATGAGGGCTTTGTGAAAAAGCATACCTGTGAATTCTCACTGCCGCTGGCAATAAATGTGCTATTCAACCCACCAAAGCAGGACCGTATCACATACTTGTGTTGCTTGTGGCCCTTATACTTCAAGGGTTTCACCCATTTCCCAGCAACATCCCACATGTGGATCTCTTGGCTGTTAAGGTTGACTATAAGGAACTTACTATCCCCTGATATGGAAAGGGAAGTGATCGAGTGCTCCTCGGAGATGACTCGCTCAGCATTTGTCATCACATTTAATATCCGAATTTCTTTTTCAGAAAATATGCTGATTAGATTTTCTCCATCTGGTGTCACGGCAAGATCCAAAACCTTAGGCATCCTAGTCCCTCTCCATGCCTTAATCTCATTACCCTCACAGTCCCACATGTAGATGCCCTTTTCTGCGTCGGAGCAGCCACAGACGAGTCGCTTTGAATCGGGGAACCAAGCACATGAGCTAACAATGAAGCCATGATTTCCAAACGTGTGCTTGCATGTACCTGTTTCCACATCCCATAATTTGAGGACTTCCCCATTCCCACATGTGAGCAACATCGTGTCATCAGGGCTCCATGCTACAAAGGATACAGGGTTTTGGTGGCTTCGTAGTGTGTGATGCAATGTCATCTTACCATCTTCCAGCACCTTGAACAAAAATTTTCAGAATAGAAATTGAGGTACTGTGATATCTAAGAAAAAAGTCAGTGCTACAAAAAGAAATGGAAAAACAGAAAAGTTGCACAAAGCATAAATCCAAGACTAAATTGACTCCACACAAATGCATCATGCATATAAATATGAAAATTGTCAATATCCAATGAACCCAACGGTTAAACAACTAAACAACCATGTTTTATTGAGGGCATAAATATAATTTTTGTCATCCTTACAAAGCATAGTAGAATTTGGAATAATGCAATAACAACAAAATTTATCCATCACTAAATGCTTCCACATGTTTGGTTATTTTATTTTATTTTTGATAAGTAATATGGAGTCATCAAGCTAAACATTCATGCCTCACCTGAATTGGCAGTTGGAGTCACTCAAGCCACTAAAAGATTAAGTGTCCAACTTTCCAAATGTGCTAGGTTAAGAAGTTTTAACTTCCTGAACAAGCAAAAAGAAGAGTGAAAAATATGTAGTAGTAGTCAGTCTCCTAATCAGTTGTGTATGATAGAAGATAAAATGATATATGTAAAAAAATTTCCATCTGTTCCACATAGAAAATGATAAATTGTTAACAACTTTAGTTATAGGATTTAATTCTTATTAGATATCTATGCTGGGTAGGATTGGTTCAAGAAGGTTTCCATGAGTTTTTAGGATTGTCAATAGCCTATAGATAGGTTTCTAGGATAACCTTAAAAAAAGAAACCAAGACCAACCTTCCGTTGGTTTTAGGTTGAAAACCAACTCAATGTTACTTGTACCAAATTCATCAGCTCAAAGAAGGATAATTGAGCTCAGATTATGGAAACCAATGCTGCATTTAGACCTCAAGGGAATAGTATAATTTCGTTTTTATAATATTTGTCAGTTTCTATAAAAGGGCACTTCAGTTATTGAGATTCAAACAACCATGTTTGCAAGGTACTGCCTGAAGAATGAGTCTCAGACAAAAATAGACGAACCATGAAAAAAAGGATGAACCAGCCCAAAAGCTGCAATGTTCACCAGGATGGAACTAAGGGTGTATTATTCCTTTTACTCCGCTGAAACTAGATAATTTAGCATGGAATTTCAAAGGGATTTTGTAACTATTTTTCCAAGTACCGAAGTTTTGTAAAACATTGCAAAGGTTAATAATCATCCCAGTAACATAGATCTCCTGCCTCATAAAAAACCACATGCCATATTCCTAACAGGAAATTCTCAACAGAGCACATTAAAACTCTTGTTTGGTGTTTCAACTGCAAGCTTCGGTTTTATTTCTCCTAAGATTTGCATAAGATCATATTCACTGTCAGATAACTTATAACTATATACGTAATCAACCTTACCCGAAAAATAAATACATAAGGAATCAAACATAAGATATTTCCTAAGAATGACATGAACTTGCTTTTATACTTCTAATGCACGTTGCTGAAATATGTGATTAAATGGTACCTTCCATATAATGGCTGTACAGTCACTTGATGATGAGGCCAAGTATTCCCCATTGTTGGAAAACTGGACGAACCAAACTTCATTCTTATGGTCAGTCAATCTCTGAAACAATGTAAACAAACATAGCATATATCGTTAACAATAGAACAGCAGAACAAATAAAACTTAACACACAGTCCAACCCACATTTTACAAACATAACACGTATGACGTATCACTGTTCCAAGAAAATTCAGTAAAATATCTAAATCCCATGGTTATATTTAATCTCTGCAACAAGTTCTACAAAAGCAACATGGTGTGAATGTCAAAATTTGGGAATATTACTTCATTGATCAGGTCGTGACAGCTATGATTATCATATCTCATACAAATATCCAAGAGTACATCTGTTTGTCCTATGTTACTTGGACTCTTCTAAACTTGTGAAATACCAGTGTTGAATACTTGACACTTGAATAAGGGTGTAGGATATGTGTTTGATATGGCTAGTTGGACATATATCCAACAAGTATGTATATGTAGTTGAATTTGCTATAGAACTACGCATAAGAGTTCCATTTTATGTATAAAATGCTCTATTTTAATTTGTAAACGCCACTTGACCTTAAAAAAGTAAAAGTATTTAGAAAATACGAAATTTAGTTGTGTTCGTGTTCAAGTGTCCATGGACATGAAAATTAGATGAATCTAACACTTAGACACGTATATGCCCCCGACACCAATACCCGAGTCCAAGAAACATAGTATTTGTCCTCAGATATAACTATAACAAACTTACAACATTCATTATATCTGAACATGGATTCCAACAAATAATGCATCCCGTTAGCAAAAGAACAAGGAACAATAACAAAAAATTTACCATTACTCAAAAACTGTCCATGCCACCCATAACCCAATAATATTGATTCATATAACTCAGTAACAAAAAACACTGAAATTGATACAGAATAAGAGATTTCCTGCAAGCAGTATAGCAAAATATAAACAAAAGTTAAAATGTTGGAAATCCAACACAACGAGAAAAGTAAAGGATCACAAATATGCTATTAATTTTGCAATTATGTTGACCAGTTTTAGTACATCAACCGGACTTATAAGATCTGGATCTGACAATGAAAATAAAACAATGACAATTGGTTTGCTTAGAAAAATTCTATTGATGAGTGAAAAAAAAAAAAAAAAAAAAGAGTGAGAGATAAAGGAGTAGATCTCACAATAAAATACAACACGAAGATGTCATACAAAGGTCGAGATATAGAAAAAGGAAATGGAGAGAAGAAGTTACATTGCAATTGAACACAAACTACTAAAATAACAGACTGTATTTCTGAAAAATACCCTTAAAGCACAAGAATGTTTCCACAAAGAAATAAGTTGTCGATTGAACTAACTCACACAAAAAGAGAGGTGTTCCAATAAAATGGGATCCAATCAATCAGCTCCCAAACAAATTTAACCACTAGAGCGGACAAACACAATACAACTAGTGTCTCCTCCAAATAAAACCAAATAGCCAACCGACTATTTAGTTTAGTAGTAGAATAAGTTGGGCCTCTTATGAAATAAAAATATAACAAGTAGAAGGTCAACAAACTATACCATCCATCCAATCAACCTGAGCGTTACAAAGAGTACTAATTGTCTTGAAATTCTAGTATAAAATGCCTTTCAGAAAACCATATATCTAAGCAGAAAATGCTGCGTGGGGTGGCTGACAAGGCATATTTTGAGGTTCTCTTGTTCCTTTCAACCCAAAAAATATGCAAAAAAAAAAATGCTGGGATTGCAAACTCTCCAAGCAATTTCTCCCATGAATCCAGGAAAAGAAGGCTGCAGGAAAACAAAAACACTAACCAGCTTCACAGAAGATAAAGGATTTATGATCCCCTCTATCACCCCTTCTTAAGTTATGCTATCTCTCTCTTTTGCTGAAGGACCTATCACAGGCCTTCTCATACTTCTCATTTATTATGGTTGCACAACATGCTTTCTTAAGTCAGCAGTTGCTACATCAAATTTGCATAATGGTATGTGAACTACAATCTAAACTGGTGAACCCATCCTTGATGCAAACTACCACAACATATGGATATAAAGCAAAAAGCACCCCACTTCTCATTTACTGAAGGACCTATCACGGGCCTTCTCATACTTCTCATTTATTATGGTTGCACAACATGCTTTCTTAAGTCAGCAGTTGCTACGTCAAATTTGCATAATGGTATGTGAACTACAATCTAAACTGGTTAACCCATGATGCAAACTACCACAACATATGGATATAAAGCAAAAAGCACCCCACTTCCCAAACTAACTTGTACACAATAATAATATTCCACCATATGAGAGTTCATATATGTTTTAAGTGTATCCTTCAATTCATAATATAAGTAGCTAATTTAGGCATATTAAAAGAACAGAACTATACGTAACTTTGAAAGGTACGGCAGGATTCATAAGATAGTTAATTTAAAAACTGAAGTATGTTAAGTTTTCAAGCAGACCATAAATTTCACATTTGCAGTTGACCCACCTGAATGGTTTCTGTAGGAATCTGATCTCGACCACATCGATGGTCCTCGTAGAGCGATAAGGGATCAAAAGAGTTGTGGTACATACATGAATCTATTTGACTATTAACAGCTATTTCAACCAGATGTTCCAATCTTCTTTCCGGAAGCGTTATAGGAGGTGGAAGCAAATTTTCCATTTCAGTCAACAATTTTTTCCGTGATTCAAGGATAACATCATCATCAACCTTACCCAAGCCCATCTCCTTCAGCGAAAGCACTCCAAAAGCAAGGTTGTGAACCTTCTCTTTGGCCACTTGTAATGCAGAAATCTGTTTGCGTAGAACTGACAAAGCTGAAGAATCATCCCCATGAACCAAATACTCCAAGAAGCTTTGTCTACACACAATAAATAATGCCGAAGCTCTTGTTTCTTCTGTCAACTCCTTAAGCCCATAAAGGGTGTCAAGGCAAGCATCCCAATTCGCGTTCAGAATTTGGGATTCAAGCAATCCAAATTCCATAGATTTGTATGAAATACCGGACTCCAATTCCAACGAAGCTGCTGACTTTTTAAAGCCTAAAGAATAGAGACATTGAATAATAATCCTTACAAATTCATGCTTCTTGATTAGGCCTTTAGGGCCAAGCCTTGTTTGTTGATTCTCCATTGATGCAGGATTTTGGCAGCAAATATGGCGAGGACTGTTGCCAGTATTCCCGAAAACTCAACAATTCTCATTTCTTACACTGGCCATCTGTCCCTAACTTTGGAAGTAAGAAATGAATCAAAAGTAACTTTTGCACCAAAAAAAAAGTCCCTACAGAACAAAAGTAGAGAAATTAAAAAAGAGAGAAACAAGATTGAAACAAGTAAACCCAAAGCAACCGAAACCCAAAAACTAATATACAAAATTTTGGAAGAAGGACCCCAAAATCTCCTAGTACCCAAAATTGACAAATGTTCCTGACACTCAAAATCATAAATTATTAAAAAGCATAGCAGATAGGAAAAAAAATTAACTCAAATCCAAGACTCACCTGAAAAAGTGGTAGAAAACTCGGCATCAGATACCAAAACTCAAAATCACCGAAAACACTCCTTTCTCGATTATCAAATGATCCAAAGACACGGAAAGTTAAGAAGCCAAAGAACCAAAATATCTTGACATTCAGATGCAAAACTCGGCATGAAAAATTATTTAGAGGACCCAAAGTGTCTATTCCATTGAAACCCAAAAACATAGATTGGAAAAAGGGGAAAATTAGAGAGATAATTGAAAGAACCCTAAACTGCAGGAACCCAAAATATCCAAAAAGATGATGCGATCTCGAAGCTGAGACACCCAGAAGACGTTGAAACAAATTGAATCAAAAGTGCGGAGGATACCAAAATCTACTGTGATACACTGGAAACTGAAGAGCAGAGAAGAGTTGAACACAACAGGCGATTTTTTCTGCAGTTGCAGATCGAGCGAGAGAGAGAGACAGAGAAGGTGGAGGCCCTGCGAGGCCACCTATGGAGTGTAAAGGCAATAGACACAACCACTTAAACGACGTCGTAACTTGCTACTTTTGCAATTTAAAAAGAATGGCCATTTTGTTCTATTAACGACGTCGTCTCATGTCCACCTACCATAGAACTCGCTCCCAGCGGCCGGCACTAGTTGATCTTCTTGGCTTTTCTTTTTTTTTTTTTTTTTCCTCTAAAGCCACGACAAAGAGGATAAGAAAACAAGAAAAAGAAATGCTAGCCTCAGTCGACTTGACAGCCGCTTTATCACTCTCTCATTGTGCGACGCCACGTTTCAATGGAAATACCGGTTTTGTTGCTTTTGCAAGTGGGCCAGGCCGCCAGAGGACTTTATAAGAATAGCATAAAAACGAAAGTCATATGATTACACTGGAAAAAAATAAACTATTAAATATTGATAAAAGCAAGAAAAAAAACTTTGGTTGACTAAACAAAAAAAAAAAATTTTAATTAGAAACCGTGTAAAAAACTAACTCTGTTTGTTCGTGTTTTATAAATTTATTTTAATTATTTGTGATTCTAAACTCATTCATGCCATATTTATTACAAATAAGGTGTTTAGAGCCAACTTATTTAACAATTTATTAAACTTATAATTTTTTAAAATTGTATTTAATTTGTAATAAAAAAAATTTAAAAAATAATTTATTTACACATATCCTTTAACAAAAGTCACTTAAAAAAGTAGTTACATCCGAACACCTTTTTTTAAAAAAACCTACTTAAGAAAGTGACTTATTAATTTAACCTTTTGCTTTTTAAAGTTTATAGCTTTTTGAAGTTTGCATTCAAACACTCTCATAGCTTGAGATAATGGTGAAAATATTTAAAATTTTAATTTATATTTTAGAATCACATGTAATAATTACATATTTGCTTTAACTTAGTCACTTATGATTTATTCTCATAAATATAAATAAATTTTTTTAAATTTAGTGCGCAAGAAAAAATTGTTTAAGCTACTACAATAGGGTCAATATCTTATTTTAGCACCGATTACATAACTTTACGAATAAATTGGTATGTGGAAAGGAGCGAATTCTTGAATGAATCGTAAATCTAAATATTCTGATGAAGTTGTAGTCTCACTTGGCATGACCCAAACTTTAATTGATGAGCAAAAAAATTTTTTTTTGTTTATCTTTAATTTATAAAAATTAAAAAAAATAGTTTTATTTTGACTTATAAGCTCAAAAAACTAAATAAAAAAATCTTGAAATAAACCCTACAAAATAGAACCTTTAGCTTCAAAGTGCCTCTGATCAAGCAAACAATGGTCAGCTAGTGTTCACTGATTTTATAGATGACGATAAAGTTATTCAGTATTCGAGTCTCAAATTAAGAAGATATTTAGACGTAACTTATTTAATAACTTATAGTTCATACTTATAATTTTTTTAAAATTTATTTAGATGAATAACTTAAAAAAATAATTTATATTTACTTATATTTTTTTAAAAAAAATTTAAAAATAACTAATAACTTATAAATTATCATGCTTTGATAACTTGTGTATGAAAATATTCTCCGTATATATACAACATGATATATACATATATATTTTAAATTGTGGTGCACCACTTCACCCTTAATAGGATAAACAAAAGAGACTGAATACGTCTTTTCAATTGAAGACTGTGTCAGGCCTGCGGCATTATATTTCAAAGGATGCAACATGTGGGGTACAGCTACTGACTTCGTTAGAGAAACGTTACTGTTCGTAGCACGTCTCTAATTCAAAAGACAAAGAAAATGTCCCGGTTGCCCATTAAACTTTACAATGGACTGAACACGTGGCAAACTAATACGGTGACTGTGGAAAAACAACTGATAGATCGCTTGTGTTTAGTATTTCTGAACAAAGAAATACTAATAAGCTGTTTGTAACTCCGGAAGGGATGGGAAAAAAAAATGATGAAAAATTATTTTTTTTTCTTGCTTAATTTTATAAATAAAATGAGAGAAAAGTGAATGGAAAGAGAAAGAGTGTGTGATTTAAAATTATACCTATTTTTTTATTTTTTTCTTTTTTTTCTTTTTTTTATGTAGAATTAAATAAGAAAAGGAAAGTAAACAATTATTTTTCCTCTCCTTCCCTACCTTTTCCTTTTTTAAATTCCAAACAGGCTATGAAAGACAATCAAACAAATGAAAACAGAAAATCACCTGAAGCTTACCTGAATAAATTTATCTTTTTAAAAAACTAAAGATAATAAAAATATGAAAGCCAACCCCGGGCCTGGGCCTAAGCGGAGGAGTAGACAATTGGTCTGGCCCAGCCCAGCCCAACACCAATTTTGACGTGAGCTCGAGCTAGGCTCAAGTCGAAACCGGGGCAGGTCAATTTGACACTGCTACCACAGTCCAAACACGTGTCATTTCAGCAACCTCTTGCAATTGCACCAGTTCATGAGAGAGAACAAATAGCCAGTTATAATTGTTGCAACTTGCAACTTCCATTCTTCTCGCCGCATAATGAATAACATAATTTAATTTAGGTGAGTAAAAATTAAATAACCTTGTATAGTTTGAAAGTAAATACGTAACTCTTCAGTTTAGAGTTAATTATAAAATGAATGAAAATTATTATAATTAATAAAAATTTTGTCACTGAAGTATTTTCGTAATTTTATATCCCTAAAATAATAAATTAAAAAGATGATTTTGTCCCTCTATATCAAAATAAGGGATTGACCTTTGCAGGGGTATTTTTGTTATTTCATAAAATTTGTTAATATTCTATTTATTTTATATATAAGTCTAGACCATATTTATTATTTTTTTATATTTAAAATGGATATGCAGATCGACTACTCTACGCATTTGCTATAAAATATTCTCCTTTACCATCACACATCTATTCACAGTAGACCCATTGCACTTACATAGAGATCATAGCGTATGTCTCGCCCCGCATACTCTGAATACTAAAAGTAAATTTAGCCTCTCAAATAATTATGAAGACCTAATATATAATAAATATAAAAAAATAGTTAAAAGACTCAAACTCAAATATAAAATTCAAGTATACAAAAAAAAAATTAAAATTAAAAAAATTTTAAATTTTCACCCACTCAACCAAACACTTCTTATCATATTTGTCATTGACCTTTCATGCTCTTTCGCATAGCACCGCCAGAAGGGTTGAGAGACGCAAAACGCCACCTTTTCGGTCAGCCCGTACTTTTATTTTATTGTTATTATTTGGTATAAGCGTATCTTGCTGTCCTCGCAAATAAATAGATATATTATGGTGGGGGATTGAGCACCACCCTAATATATGATTTAAGGAACGTGAAATGTATGATTAAGGAATGTGCATACGTACTCATATCGGTCGGATGTTGATGTATCACAATCATTAATACTAATAAAATGACATATTGATATGGCACTCCACCTTGATTAGCTTTTGTAATTAAAAATAATTTGCTCTGTGTCCTTTGATACAAAAATAAAAAACTAGTGATTTTTTTTTTTTATGTTAACGAATGTTAAGCTTTTGTCTTGAGTTCGTATGGAATCATAATTTTTTATGAACGTGATAAATTTCATACATTACGTGAATAATTATTGGTCACGAAATGAGTAATGAAAGATTAAATTTGAAATTTTATGTTTAACATCAAAGTTTATGTCCATTATTAAAATTCTTACCACCTCAATTGAATTCATAAACCTATGATGTTTTTTTAGATACCATTATTGCAGCAATAAACAACATTTGTTGTGTTAGGTGGGTTGTGAATTTTAAGCATGGATAGTAAATTAATAAAAACTGGGCTTGAGACTTAGGGGTATGTTCCCTTCAAAATCTAAAGTTCAAAACATTTTATGTGTTATTAACTATTTAGGGCTACTCTACAATTTATGGTCTAGTAATTACAAAATTTGTGTGAGACGGAAGAATTACATAAATTTCAAAATTAATCAAAATGTGCGCAAGCTGACAAGGGCACCTTGCCATTAAACAAAAAAACACATGGTAGATATATATGTATGTATGTATATTATATAATGCATTAACTTTTCAATTGCTATGATTTGTTGTATATTTTACAATTGAAGCTATCAACTAGGGATGACAATCCTCTTAATGGCCTGCCCAACCTGATTGCTACATATGGGCCCTGAGATAACTGGCTCGGCCAGTAGGGTTGGCCCGAATGATTAGTTTTGAGAGTCAAACATTTTTTCCAAGTCGGATTTTGGATTATTACTCGAAGCCCGATTGGATTAAGTTTGCATAAATATATATTTATAATTAATTTTGTTTTTATATATACAGTACCTAATCTCTTGAATATATTGAGTTGTTACAATAATCGATCCATTACCATTTAATATGAATTAAAATTTAAAGCACTAAGTTACTATTAGAAATTTTAATATTTTTACTAAAAGAATTATTTATTTAAAATTTACCACTAACTGGTGGGCCGAGTTTGGGCCCAGTAATAATTGTATAGGTTTGGTCACAAGAGAAGTTATCAAAACTATTTTAAACTCCTTTAATGTATTTTTCCCCTTTTATTGGGGCATGTTTTGAAGGTTTATTAATAAACTGAAAAATTGCCATTTGAAAGTTGAAACAAAAATATGCATATTAGTCGCTTGTCAGCAAAAATAAATAAATAAATAAATTTATATATTATTGTAATTACACTTTGAATAATTTTACTGCAACGTTATCATCGGTAAAAATTATTTTTAGGAAAACATTTACGTTAGCTTTTGGATATTGTATTTGTAGTGAAATAATAAAAAATAAAAATATATTATGTATAATTGATAATTTTATTTTTCTTAATAATCGACAAATTTAAAATCCGTAGCTCTAAAATTTATTTGTTATGTTACTGGCTCTTGTTTGCCACGCGCGGAGAACAGCGTGGATCAGACAACCATTAGCTGCCGAAAGCACGAGTGCTGGAGCAACCAACGGTAATAAAAGCGAACGCACCTCACACCTCTCTTTCTCTCTCTACTTTCTCCTGCTACTCTCTTCCGCCGCGTAAGATCTTCTCAATTGTTCAACTCTCACTTCAAGATCTCCACATTGTTGTTGTTCTTCTTCTCCTCCTCTCTCTCTCTTCTCTCTCTCTCTCCAGAATCACTTTCAAGATCTACAACTTTCTCTCTCCGCACGTCACTCTCACTTTTCCCTCGCTCTCCAACACCTCCGAACTCTTTCTCTGTCTCTCCTCTGCTTCTCAGATCTCAACCGCGTCCCATGGATCTATAAACCCACCTGCATTGTTGTCTTTGAGATAGGGTTTAAAGGCTACATGCTTCTTTGGTCACTCTTACACGGTCAAAGCCATGCAATCTTTTGTTTCGAGCAAAGGGGGTGGTAATGAACTCCGCCGCCGCGAACAAGAACTTCAACGGAACCCCTACAAACCGTCGGCGTGACTCCGCCGATGCATTCGAGCTTGGCGGTCTTGGATTCTGACGACGATGTGTGTGAATTGTGTTCCGAAGAGGGAAGATGCGAACTCTGATGCTTCTTCATCTTATCTTTCCTTTGCTGACTTTGGTTTCCCCTAGTTTTGGTAATTTATCTTCTTTTTTCTTTTTTGGTGTGCGTCTCTTTTGGTATTTTTGGATGCCTTTATGCTCTGCTTGGCTGCTGAGAAAGCTGGGCAAAAGAAAATAAAAAGGGAAAAAATGTGAATATTCTGTGCACACACATAAGACCTTGTTTTGGGTTCCGAAAATCCAAAGAAGTTAGTTCGAGTCGAGAAAATTAAATGTTTCTTTCGGGGTAAATTGGATGGATTACTTTCCTAGCTCCACAATAATTAGAATTTTTAGACAAATGAGGTATGATTAACTTGTCTTCTTTCTGCCTACATTTTCTTGGCAACCAAACTGAGGCTCAAATATAGTTTGGGACAATGATTACTGTTTGCTTGTTGCAACTATTAGATTGATTTAGGGGCTTTCAATGTGAATATGCAGCAGACACATGTTTGGGTTTTAAGGTGAATTTGAACTTATATGCAATGTAATTAGGTTTAGATGGTAAAACAAAGCCTCAGCTTGCATTTGGAATGTCCAAGGTTTTGTATTCGATCTGGAGGGGAACTGAATTTATAGCTATAGAGTTAGTGGTTTCATCACTGATACCTTGCTTGCAGTTCTGTGTTCTTGGTCTTACAGTTTTATAATTTTTTTGAATCCCAATGCTGGACTGTTATGTTATTGTTAATGCTATCATTTGTGAGCATTTGCACATGTGCAATTAATTTTTTGTCACTGTGCACTTGTCAAGAAAAAAGAAATTGTCATCACCATGCAGTGAATGATGGAGGCTTGTCTATAAACTGCACAGACCATCAATAGTTTCCTTTCTCAAATATTTATTTAACTAGATTATTTGTTGCCATGTGTGAGAAAGATATTGTATAGGGTGAACTTCGTTTTCCTCCCCCTCCTCCCTGGCATACAAAAAGAAATCATTGTTGACAACGTGTTAATCGATGCTATTGGTATTTGCCCAAGTGTATTGTGTCCTGAACTGGGTATTGTTCAACGATTGAGCCCATTTATATCCTGAGTAATTGAGCAACGAAGTCAAACTCACTGCATTATGGGATCAATTACTCTTTGGTATACAAGAGGAGCTCTCTCAGTTAATTGCAGCTTACTTGATGTGTGTGGAGTAGAGTGAGAGGTGAGTGGTCAAACCTATAGAGGGTGACCCTCTGGGAAGTTAACGGCAGGTGCTGTCTAGGTAGAGGACCACCGGAGGTGGAGGAGAGAGAGTTGAGGCAGTCTTGGGAAGAGAGAGAGTGATAGTGTCCCAAAGAGCTTGGAGAGATTTTGGAGAGGTTGGTGGTGAGCATTGAATGTCTTGTCAATGGCGAATGAAGGTTCCCTTTATATAGATAAGGGAGATGCTTCATGATTGGTTATTCAGTTATCGAGATTTTCGGTGATTGGCTCCTCAGTCTGAAGTTTTTTGAAGACCAACATTCTGAATGTCAACTTTGTAACTCTGTAGAAACAGTGATTCAGACGATTCAGGTATTAAATGCGCTTTGTCGTTTACTTGGAGATCCCTCTCTCTCTAAGACCAGCCGGAGGGGCAAGGCCCCTCGGCGAACCATTAACTCCAGTCTTCAATCCACTTGTCTCCTGATGATCCCGCGCGGAGATTCTTAGGTCCTACTCCCAACTTAGGTTATGGAGAACACACTTAGTTATGGAGAATTATGCTAAGTATGGAGATGCGCTCGGCAGAGAGGTTCCATGGCCGAGCCAGGAGGTGTCGAGAGCGAAGCCATGAGTGGACGTCGCGGAGGAGGTGTCCCGAAGTCACCTATAGGCAAGTGCCTCTCGATGTCTTAGTTCGGAGGAGGCGCTCTTTACGCTATTCTCGGTGGCTGAGCTGACTTGGTGCACACATCTCCTCGATGGGCTGCCATGTGGAGCCAAGTGTGAAAGTAGAAGCAGTACGGAGGAGCGGTGAGTCGACTAAATGTTATTGTACGGAGCAGAGTTAGACACTTGTACCTAGACTTGACAGAATAAATAGATCCAAGGATGATCTAAACTTCTCTATGGGTGCCTATCCGTAATCAATCTATTTATAATTCAGTCACTTTAACCAATGATTATTGGTGATCATTGTAAGAATAAAAATAACATTCATTCATGTACTGATGCAAGCTTGGGTATCGTCTGCCCTTGTAACATTCAGGGTTTCCATTACTGCACATATGCTTTTCTCATACTCTACTGTTAAGGCAGTCATTCTTTCTGAGGAAAATCTTACTGGAGCATGGTAAATGTGCAAAATATTCTTTCTGAAAACTTAATGCATGTGTTATTGCTACAATTAATGTTAATTTGTTTCAAGAAGGAAAGGTTTTCAATGCCCACGGTTGCTCAAGAACAGCATTGCTTATTCTTTTGATTATCAGTTCAATGTTTTGAGTCTCGTGTATTCAATTACATAATCCAAGTATAAGTTTTTTTGGGGGGTGGGGTGGGGGGTTTAGTTTGGTATCTGTTATACCAAGGTTTAATGGGATTCTATCTTTTGGTGCCTTTTAGCTTCTTTCCTATTTCCATTCGCTTGCATCTTAGTGATATCCAGCTCGTCAGAGTGTCGTTCCGACTTTCTTTTGAGTATTTGTGCATGGATATATGTACATATTTTTCACTAGATTACGTAGAGGTGTTGAATTGCTGTTTGCAGGGAGGTCCATGTCAATGAGTGCATCATTTGCTTCATCAGCAGCACTCCATTTTACTCAGGTTGAGCCTTCTTTGGAGTCATCAATTGTACCTGCTGCTTCTCCGATGTATCAAGGTACCCAGCATCATATAGTCTGAATTTTTTGCACTTTCCACTTTCTGTTTTTGCTCCCTGTGTGTGCACGTGGGGTGCGTGTATGTCTATCTGGTTTGTTTTCTTGCTTTCTCTATATGTTTTTTTTTTTTTTGTTATTTGTCATTGCTATTCCCTGAGGTTTTTCGTCTTCTATTTTAGGTCCTGTTGCTGGTCCTAGCACTAGTGCCTTGCCAAGATACCATCATCGTCATCATCATATGGGACCTATTTCAGTGTCCCCAGCCCCTTCTAAGCTGCCAGGTTATATGATATGGGTTTGCCTCTTTAAACAATATCATTTCAATGTTTCCAACTTCCCATCTCCCTCTTTTTGAGGTCCTGTTGTATTTTTCTTTTTGTGAGATGCTGTTAATTAATGGCTTTGGTAATAAAACATTTTTTCAGGTGGTTGTGGTCAAACATGTATGGAGCCATTTACTTCAACTCCCATTCATTCACCATGTGGTTGTGTATTTCCTATGAAAATCAGACTTCTTTTGGATGTATCTCTCTACGCTATCTTTCCTGTGGTTAGAGAACTCGAGATTGAGGTTGCAGCAGGCACATATTTAAAACAAAGTCAAGTCATTATAGTTGGCGCCAGTGCAGATAGTGTAAATCAGGAAAGAACAGTGGTTGATATTAATTTGGTTCCTTTGGGAGAGAAGTTTGATAATACCACTGCTATGTTGACTTATGAGAGATTTTGGCAGAAGAAGGTGCCTCTAAACATGACTCTTTTCGGCAATTATGAAGTCATGTACATTAATTATCCAGGTAGCAACCTCAGATCTTTCAGTAATTATCTTTGTTATGCATTATGTAATTATGCTATTGAAGAGTCTGAAAAAGTTATTAATCAGGGCTTCCATCATCATCGCCATCTGGGGGTTACACGGGTAGTGGTCCAAGTGGAAGTGCTGGAAATCAGCAATTCCCTATTACTGCAGATTTTGTCAACAAGAGCCAGAAGATGAACCCTAGAACTATTTTCGTCATTGCTTTGTCTGCATTGGTACTTTTGGTAGTTTGCTGTGGAGCTGTTTCCATCCTTTTAAGATGGAGGAAGGTTGGAAGACCATCAAATGCTGTTGGTCCTGTCTTTACACCATCTACTAACAAGAGACCTGGTAAGTCTGTGGGTTTGGTCTTACTCATTAGAATGATACACAGAGATGGATAAAGTTGCATCAATTGGTCATGAAGTGGTTCGGAACTTTTGTCTAGTGAGTAACGGACACGCACATTAGGTAATTGGCTCATTGCTGACATGTCTTCCTGCTTAGCTCTATTGCAGCCCCATGTGTCTCTTCCTTTTTTTTTTTATTGCAACAATTTTTTTTCACAGGAAGGATCCCCCTCCAAGAATCCCCCAAAAGTAGCCGCCCGTGCAAAAAATTCAGCCCCCTAAAATGGATCTTCTTTTTTTGCTGAAATTACTATTTCCCTTTTTTTGAAAGTTTTACTCTGGGTTGTTTGTTGCGTAACACTTGGAATTCCTTCCTTTCTACCTCATCTGTTCATTCTCCTTGCTTCTTTAGTGTCTGATTGTTCAGAAATTTTAAGTGCACCATTTTTCAGTCTTGCTAGTTGCTCCTATATTCTCATCCTTGTGAAACTGTGGCATTTTAATTCTTTCTCGGAAAAAGGAATTCCACCTCATAAAAAATGAGTGAATTATTCCTAAGAAATGAAGAACACAGCTAACTGAAATGATTAATACTTACAGATTGATGCGACGCGGAGATGGACAAACATTGTGCTTTCTCAAGAACCTACCTCTACTTTATCATATGGCTTCTGCTACTGCTTTGCTTGCAGGCATAAATGTGCTGAGGTGGTGGTTTAATCCACGCGACCTTAAAATTTTTAACTATACGAATTTTAATTTTTGATGATCTTCTCATTGGTGAGTATTGGCGACCTGGTGCCTGTGATGCACATCCATATGGAAAGATTGTCAGAATTTTAGAGAAATGTAAATACTTTTCATTTCTTTTAAACTTTAAGAACACTGAGTTGGAAAGGTTGCCAGAATTTAGAGACGTGTAAATACTTGTATCATTTTTCTTTAAGATTCAGAAGATTTTTTGAGAGTGAAGTGGTTATTGTCAATTACGTTTTGCAATTCTTAGTAATAGTTGCCTAGTAGATTTCGGGTTGGTTTGATTCACCGACTTAGAGCCTGTTTGGAACTTGGGGGAAGGGAGGGGAGCGAAGGGAAGGGAAGGGAAAATCTTAAAATTTTCCCTCTCTTTTCCCTTCCTTTGTATGATTATACCTAAGAGTGAAAGGGAAGGGAAAGGGAGAATCAAACAAAGAAGGGAAAAGGGTGAAAAAAATTTAAATCACTCTCTCTCTTTTTCTCTCTCTTCTTTCATTCCACTTTCCTTTCATTTTTTTTACAAAACCAAACAAGGAAGGGAAAATACTTTTCTTTCTTTTTCTCTTTCCTCTCGTTTCCCTTCCCTTCCCTTCCCTCCCTTCCCCTCCCCCAAGTTCCAAACAGGCTGTAAGTGTTATTTCTCAGCTGCTTGTCTTTCAATTTAGAACTAAAATTTTGAAGAAGACAAATGTTCTCATTATAATAGTAAAGATTTCTTTATTTCTTTAAAAAAAAAAAAGACTGTCCTGATGGTGTTTTTCTTTAGTGACGGTGCCATGATTTCCTCTGGGTCAGGCATTTTTCATAGATATTTGCATAGTAAACCACAAGCACAGTGACAATTCAGCGTTCTCTGTTCTCTGGTAATATTATCCTTATTGTGGAGAAGTGTTGATTCCATGTTATATTTACCCAAAATAGATGGTGATATGTTCTATGCTTACATGTCACAATCCAAGCAACTAGTTTGACTGGTAGTATCCAAGAACTTATCTGTCTACAGACACAAATAAAAATCATGCTACAACTTCCTGTAGAACTTATAACTTGGCTAGATTGCATCTTTTAAATGGCTGAGTAGGAAAAGCAAGTTATATGGAATTTTCTTTTGTTGGCTGAGATTGATATTCTAGTCATGTGTTATTGTTGATGACAAATTTTACAACTTCTTGTGTTCTAGAAAATTAATTCAAAGCCACATTGCGGATATACTGAAAAAGTAATAAAGTACCTTAACATTTTTGAATTGACCTGATAAAATTTAGCAAGACTACATGAGGCACTTGTAAAGCACAATCTTAGTTGTCCTTAAGTTTTAGTTCTGCTTGAACTTTGAATCCTCTTTATTTGCTTTGTATGTTATACAATACATGCTCTCTTTATTCACTGTGTTAATTGTTTGGAACTGAGAGGAGAGACATGGAATTTTCACGGTATTTTCTGGCTTATGTGATACATTCAACTTTGATGGTTGATTGATGCTTTTGTTGATGCATTGGTTGATACATTTCAACTATGTGAAGTTGTAGAGGTCTTGCAAACACAATTAATTTTGTGTGTATGATGCAGGAACTGGGTCCATCTTGTCAAGTAGCATGGCAAGCTCGACATCAGTATCCCTCATTTCCACCATGCCTACATCAATTCTTTCTGTTAAAACATTTGCACTTGTGGAGCTTGAGAAAGCCACAGAAAAGTTCAGTTCAAAAAGGGTTTTGGGTGAAGGAGGATTTGGACGTGTTTACCATGGGATCCTGGAAGATGGAACTGAAGTTGCAGTTAAATTGCTTACAAGGGATAATCAGAATGGGGATCGTGAATTTATTGCAGAAGTTGAGATGCTAAGCCGATTGCATCACCGTAACCTTGTGAAACTGATTGGTATATGCGTTGAAGATCACATACGCTGCTTGGTTTATGAACTTGTTCACAATGGCAGTGTCGAGTCCCATTTGCATGGTATTTTTTCTTGTGACCTTTCAATTTCCTCCCACCCTGTTGATGCTGTTGTGTATGATACTGGTGGGATAAGCATCTCTTATTTATCTGACATTATGCTTCATTGATTAGTACATCTTTCCTACCATCATAACAACGAGTACCTCATCGGGTGGCGCTGCTGCAGTCTTTGATTATATTTGGGCTGAGAGAAACATAGACTTGAATTACACAATTCATTAACATCATTATGTGCTGGTGTTTCAGGTGCTGAAAACAGAAAGGGGCCTCTTGATTGGGATGCACGATTGAAGATTGCACTTGGTGCAGCAAGAGGATTGGCTTATCTTCATGAAGATTCTAACCCTCGCGTAATTCACCGAGATTTTAAGGCCAGTAATGTTCTGTTAGAAGACGACTTCACCCCCAAGGTTTCAGATTTTGGGTTGGCAAGGGAAGCAACTGAAGGAAGTCATCACATTTCAACTCGGGTCATGGGAACTTTTGGGTACTTACTATTCTTGTGTAACTTTTCATATGTCAAAATTGTTACAAAATTTTGTTAGAAATCCTGAACTCTACTGATTTTTTGTTTAAAATATGGTCCATAGCCATAATATGCGTGTCCATATAGACACAATATTTCGATAGGGCATTTAGCTTGCATTGTTCCACAGTTTCATAAAAATTGGAGCAATTCCCAGATCTTCTTAGAGTCACGAGTTATGTACTATTTTATTATTACAAATCATATCATATGTTTTCCCTATAACCTTAGCAAGCAATAAATAAATAATAGATATATTTTTTTTCTGCCTTAAAAGATGAAGAGCAAAATGCCAAAAACATAGCCAAAGATTGCATTTGCCTATTTAAATTTCTGAAATTCTTGTCAAGTTTTTTATCTTACCTTTTACTACCCAACTTTGGATTCTTGAATTTCAAGCCATGCCTTTTGCATTTGCCTACTTTATCATTTAGTATTTTGATTCGCAGGTATGTTGCTCCTGAATATGCAATGACAGGACATCTGCTTGTCAAAAGTGATGTTTATAGTTATGGCGTTGTGCTTTTGGAGCTTCTCTCGGGGAGGAAACCTGTGGACATGTCTCAACCTCCTGGCCAAGAGAACCTTGTGACTTGGGCACGGCCGCTACTGGCCAGCAGGGAAGGATTGGGCCACTTGGTGGATCCTTCCTTGGCTGGAAACTACGACTTTGATGACATGGCGAAGGTGGCAGCCATTGCTTCCATGTGCGTTCACCCAGAGGTGACTAACAGGCCATTCATGGGGGAAGTTGTGCAGGCCCTGAAACTCATATACAATGATAATGATGGCACTTGTGGGGATTGCTTTAGCCAGAAAGAGTCTTCTGCTCGGGACTCTGATTTTAAAGGTGATATTGGCCCTTCTGATAGCAGTTGGTGGAATGCTGGCGGGCTTACGCCGCGCTTAACTTATGGGCATGCCTCTTCTTTCATAACCATGGAGTATAGTTCAGGTCCACTTGAAGAGATGGAAAACAGACCGTTTTCAGCTTCAAGTTTGATTGGGGGAGGTGGTTTTTTACCTATCGGGCATGGAAATAGATCAGGTCCTTTGAGGACAGTTCGGAGCAAGCCAGCATTTTATAGATTGAAGGGAAGTGTAAGTGATCATGCTGGACTTCTCTCGAAACGTAATTGGAATGATGGTAATGGGTTTGAGGCATCCTTTTAGAGTGATTTTGAAGTGTATAGTACCGAAAAAACATGATTATAGAAGTGGTCCCTCGGTGTGTAGAAGTTTGAATTGCTGCGGTTTCATATTTGGGGATGGAGAGAGGGGGGACTTTGGTTTCTAATTTTGACAATCTTAATTCATTACCATACAAAGGGAGATGTAAGTTGGATGCTCCGAGCTGTATATGTACTAAATTACTTTCCTTTGGTTCAATGCTGGATTGAGCCGACTGTTTTTCCTTAGATTTTCATTTCTTCTGGTGGTAGTCATTTTTTGGTTGAAAATATCGTCTGTCAATCAACCTAATGGCATTTCCATGTTATGCCATGGTCTCTGTTGCTACATGAATGAACATTTTCCCTGAGAATGAGGTAAATACAATTGAAATGTTTTCTCTAGAGCATGAAAAAGAAAACTACCAGTTGAGTTGAGTTACTAAAATTTTTTTTTTTTTTGGAGCATGAGTTTTTTTGTATTTTGGAGAATGAGTTATTTCATTATATGATTGCTACCTTGTGAAGCAATGTCCTTATATTGTTGGGTTTTGGATGGATAAAAGCTTACTATATTTAAAACATACATATACAAATGAAGTCAATTAGGAATTTACTAGAAAAAAATAAAATAAAACCGTAAATATTCGGTTCAGCCCTTCTTTCAAGCTTGTATTCAAATTCGCTTCCAATAGTGAAGAAACTAAATGTTTTTCAAGCGCGTATTCAAATATAATTCCAATAGTGTATTCAAATTCGCTTTCAATAGTAAAGAAATTAAATGTTTTTCAAGTGCATATTCAAATTTGCTTCCAATAGTGGAGAAACTAAATGTTATTTGCATTTTAATAAAGTTATAAAATTTACTTTTTTCGAGTTAATAAATATAATTCAAACTGAACATTCAAAATCCTCAAGCTCAAGGTGATTTTGAACCCTATCACTCCTTTCCACTTTTTTAATCAGGGAAAAAAAAGAAAAAAGAAAAAAAAGACTCACAACCCAACCCCAACCCAAGTCCAACGTCGAACTCTAGCCACTGACAGGCCTTTGCCGAGGCAAGGCTAATCCGTTTCTCTCTCGCTCTCTAGTCTTGTGGTATTGACTATAGACATTGCTATACAGTAAACACGAGCCACTGAGCGTTGAAAAATGGCAACACTCTACTACTCACCTACTGCCGCCACTGTTCTGAAATCTCTGAGCTCTCTCTCCTCTCCGTCTTCTTCTTGTTCTCCTCCTGCACGCCCCAATTTCTCTTTCTTCTCCTCCACAACCAGGTCCCGTTATCAACCATTCTAATTAACGTATGCTGCTAGCTTACGGTGTATATATATATATATATATTTGAGTATTCATATGACTAATATTTATTGGAAAATTTCAGGGCGAAAATGTCATCTCCATCGACTCTGGCTTCCGCGGATTCATTGCCAGCGCTTCCTCCTCTCCCTGAAAATCGCATCGTCGTGCGTACCTCCACCCCCCCTCTCTTTCTCTTATGGATATGTGTGTGTACGGATATATAATAGCATGTGGTATGGATGCGCATGTTAGCAGCTAGGTTGCGGTACTATTACAGTGGACTTATTGTCAGCTGTGGCTGCTTATCCCAAGCCGGATGACAAGATCAGAAGCACAAGCTTGAAGGTAACTCTTTACTTTCAATTGGGGATAGTCTGTTATATTGTGCGCGTCCGAATTTAACATGATGAAGATTGTTCTCTTTTCATCTTCAATTTGAATCTGATGCCTTGCATCTTACTTACTACCAAATGCCCTAGAACTAAATTGCCCCGAATTGGAATTAAATGTGTTCACGCGGTCAGTTGACAGAGCGATTCCTATTCTAGTTGTAAATTTGAAGAGATCAAGCTTCTGCCCGTGAACTTCACACTGTTCATTTCTTTCTCCTTATATATGGAAGGTTAATTTCAGTTTTGAATCTGTTGTCTAAATTATGTTACTGAGCTATGTAACTAATCTTGGTGTTAGTACTGTTGCAGACTAACTGTTATAAAATGATATGATTGATTCATAGTTTTAAAAGGGACTGCAATCATATTCTGACGCTTCTGTTTTGCAGATTCAAGGAGGTGGAAATGTGGGGAATGCTTTAACATGTGCAGCTCGTCTGGGCTTAAACCCAAGGCTGATTTCGAAGGTCTGTCAATCAACCTGTAAATATCTTTAGTCATGATATCATCTGTTTGAGTAATTAATCACTTGTGCTTCTGCAACGGTTGCTATTTATTAAACCCTTGTTAGTTATACATTCAGAGCGATGTAAATTGATTGCATTATTTTCTCAAGTCCCATCATTTCATATCTTTCCTGTAATTTATGAAATTTGCACTATAAATACTTCAGTTGAATGAAGAACTTATATCTGCTCAAATAATGTTGTAATACTTACTGGCATGCTTGATTACAATTTTATAACAAGAAGGCATAAGAATGTTGTCGTTTTGCTTATGGATCATTAGAGTCATGACCTATGGTACTGGGACTCTTCTAAAATGTATGAAGTGCCCTAGTCAAACACTGGACACTTGAACTTTGACATTTGGGTAAGGGTATGGATATTGAATAAGTGTCCGACATTTATTGTTGAATATTTACTTGTAATTTGAGTTGACCATATGAACATGCATATAACTCTCATATTATGCATGAAATGCTTTATATCACCTTGTAAATACTATTTCATCCTATAAAATAAAAGAAATTTATGAAGAACTCTGAATATTTTCCTGTGTCCCCGAGTCTGTGGATATGAAAAGTAGATGAATCCGACACATACTTGGACCCTCTTTACTGAGTCCATGCAACATAGATCATGGCTGAGGCACAACTGATGCCATTTTGGAAGGGAAAATAAGTGCCTCAAGTTTACATGGCATGAGATTTCCGATAACATACAAAAAGTTTACATGGTGGGGCAGATTTTCTGCTTTCTATTTGGGCATTTTTTGTCTTACAATGAGTAACAGTCATCAAAAGTCTAAAAACGGGGTGCAACCATGTACCTGTGTAGCATATTAGACAAGACCAACAAAGATCATGAAGAAACAGGCATATCACCCCAATAGAGAAATCATTTTCTTGTTAGAGACATTATGCAGCATCTCCATAAAAGAGTACAGATTCTTACTCCCACTCCTTGAAATGTCTCAAAAACAAGGGGAACAATACCACATAATCAATATCTAAAATATTATACCACTTCTATATTCATTACATCTTTGCTAGGAAATTTTAGTCACAGATTCGTAATATTGTTGTTCTTATCCCTTAAATTCAGAAACCCTTGGTTTGCATAATTACTGTAACTTCTTTTCCAATTTTAATAGCTTGAATAGATATCAGGTTTCTTAAAGGCCTTAATGTGGAAATGGATTAATCGCTAGGTTGCAGATGATCCTCAAGGGAGGGGTATACTAGAGGAACTAGAAGCTGATGGCATAGACACTTCTTTTCTTGTGGTAAGCTGGAAATCATATAGGTTGAGTTCTTACTTCAATTGATTCTATAAGAACTGTAAGCCATGTTTATGTGTTTTGTAGTGGGGGATTGCCATTTCGTATATGCTCATAACATGGTTTATATCCTATGTTGTTTAAGAATTCAAAGCTTGCAACCATTTTTTTCCCCTAGTACTCAATTAGAAAACCATTTATATTTCTATTATGCATTTATCTGAGCTTATCAAAATTTCAGTGCCCATACATGATACATCTACTGTCCAAGTTTGCTTTTCAAATTAGCAAATATTGCAAAAGATTCATTTAATTTCTACGTTGTCTAAGTTTTAAAGGTCATAAAGTCATCGGCATCTTGATAGGACAGCTTAGTTATTCAAAGTAAATTGTGCTAAAGAGCTTTATTTGCTCTTGGAGATGACTGTGTGAGCAATTTATCTTAACTGTGATGATTCTGTTGTGAACCACATGGCTTGCCAAAAGTTTTCTTTTTTAAATCGTTTGTGCACTTGTAAACACTTAATGCTGAGGGCATCTATTTTATGATTTAAAAACATTGCGTGGTGAAGAGAAATAAAGGTAACACAGTTTTCTCTAAAACTTACGTTTTCTAAGTTCCCCTCCCCCCAAGACCCCAGAGCCCATTTTGCATAATTCTTCAATTATTGTTGTATTGCAGCTTATTGTGTTTGTAATATTGCTGCTTAATGTGTTTGAAGCATATGTACTTTGTTATGATAGTGCAATATCTCGAATTGTTTGAATGAGAAGATCATGTCAGATCCCTCATGTTGTTCTATTGTCTGCTCATGGTAACGTGCTTTTAATTTATTAGTTTGTTCATTTATGGTTTTCTGGGCTGTGACAGGTAGCACTCCCACAGATCTTGCATTATTTTCTTGTTTGTGACTTCTCTAACTGAATTTATATTGGTTCCAGGTCTCCAAGGAGGGCAATTCACCGTTTACCTACGTCATTGTTGACAACCAGACGTGGGTCTTTTCTTATATGCATCTTTCCCCCATTTTTTAATGATTGCAATTGGACATCAATATGATTGAATAAGTATTGTTCTTCCTTGTTAAGAATTGTGGTCTTGTGAAAATTTTATAGTTTACCTATATTTGCTTCACAGTGTGTTTTTTTCTGATTATCCATTCTGTATACTTAGTTTCTTAGCAGTGCAGTGGTCTCTATGATCTCATTTGCAATGACCTGCAATGTATGTAATTTACACATACAAAAACCAAAAGTAATTAGATGTGCAAAAGGCAATCTAATTGCACTAATGTATTCAGATTTTTGCTGTACGTCCTATGACAATTTTTATCATCTAGAACATCTCTTAGCTACATTTTGGTAGCATAACAATTTCTTTCTTTCTTTTTCCTCTGGCACTAAAGCAGCAGGTAGTGTCAAAACTGGATGAAAGTTTGTCAGCTTTTTTCCAGGATGTTTTTAATATATTTGGTTCTAATTCTCAATCTAGCAAGGCTACAAGTTGCATAACTGGAATAAAATTTTGAATGGCACTTTCAGGAAAACTCGCACTTGTATTCACACTCCAGGATTCCCTCCCATGATACCTGATGACCTATCCAAGTCAAGTTTGTTATCTGCATTGGATGGAGTGGGACTTGTCTATTTTGATGGAAGATTGCATGAAACAGCTTTAGTTGTCGCAGAGGAGGTGATTACCATTTAATTTTAACCCTTCTACTAGTTTGAGTAATTGCGGATTTCTTCTTGAAATCAGTGCTGGTAGATGTAATAAGGCAAGCTTGCCAATCCATTTTCATTGTGCTGATAAGGCATAGTTTTCAAAATCTGAATCAAGTTGTTGCATAACAAGAATTTTTGAAGGAAAGCAATAATTCCGGGGAAAGGCAAGCTTTTTAGTTTTTGTTTTTAATACGTAGAGGAGGAAGGAAATGAATCCTTCATGAAGATACAAAGAAGAAAAGGGAAAAAATGAAAGAGAAACAAAACTTTTGGAATACAACAAATCCCAAAAGAAAGTTAGGAGCTAGAAGTTCCCTTAAAGTGCTGATGCGTCTTGGCCCTTCTTTTTCATACTTTTTCATGCTTCCAGATTATTTCTCATTTGATTTTTGTTCTTTATTTGCATTGTTATGGATGAAACCGGTATTGATAAAAAGTAAACAGCATCTCTTCTATTCTTCCAGTACAGGCAAAAAGCAGGAGTATACCTATCTTGGTTGATGCAGAAAGAAAAAGGGAAGGGTTGGACGATCTCCTCAATTTTTCTGATTATGTTGTATGCTCGGCAAAATTTCCACAGGCAAGCTGACAATTCTTATATGCTACTGCTAATAGCTTTCTTTTACTATAACCGCATGATATTGTACAAATGTTGTATTGTAAGGATCTGCCTTCTTGATCTGAATTTTGTAATCTACTTCTTAAGATTAAGCACTTGGATTTTTCTGTACTAATTCTCGCAAGAGTTTTATGATGTAATATATAATCAGGTAACCCATCTGTTAAAGCAAATTAACTGAAAATCAAGGTCCACATGCCCATTACTAAAGTTCAGTTTACTTGAATCAAGATGAAAACATCACCAAATTATATTCTATCTGTTCCTCTGTTTTTGGCTAGTGTCTTCAAATAGTTCTATTAATGTCATCAAAGAAGATGAGACTTGATGAAATTAATGGGAAGACAACTATGGACTATACCGGGACACTATATCTTTCTTTCTTTTTTTACTTTTTTCCCTGCTATGAGATTATCCTTATGGAATAACTATTGAAGTCTTGTAGCATAGTTACTTGTTACAAAAAACTTCTGCAGCTTGGGTAAAAGTCTGTCTTACTGTTGGACCTAGTGTGTGTGCTTGGATAATTGGTCAGCCATGTAGCCGGAAGTGGAACCTGTTACAAAAGGATACATCAGAGACTTAACATTGTAAAAACATTTACTTGTGGATGTAAATTGTACAAATGGTTTGCAGCATATTGATGATGAGAATCTTCACCTTCTTTAAGTATTTTAGTTTTTGTCATCAGTTTCAACCTGGTTTATGCATGCACATTCTAGTTTTGATGTCGTATCCTACCTATGATTCAGATATAGTTCCATCTAGGCTGTCCTTGAAACCTTACATGAAGGTGATATTAGGAGGCATTAAGTATCCGTATGTGATATATTGTGGCAAGGTGACATGAAAGAAATGAAAAATGAGCTAATGTGATTGTGGGAGATGCTGAAAAGAAAAAAACAATTAGCATAATGGGAATAAAACAGTCAGATTAAGAGAGTGATATGGTCCAATCTATGACACATTGCTAACTTCATTAACATTCCCATTGTTTGGTATCCATGTGTTTTGAAGGCATGATCTTGACGTTGCATCTTGCAGTGAAATGATATATCATATAAGAATGGAGCTTTTATTGTTAATTGCTTATAACTCTTGTTTCGTGTCATGTTAAGGTTCAACCCAATGCAGACAATAAATAAAACTAGGCATAAACGATGTTTGTTAGTGTACCAAGTGGCGGAAAACTCCTGTTCTAGAACTACCCTCTTATTATACCACCTGCAATATGACAGTGCAGAGATATTTTTACTAGTCCTAAATCTCTAGTCTACATCATTTGATTTTACGAAGGCATTTGCCAACACTTGACTGAAAAGAACCATTTCAATATTAAAAAGATGGAATGAAAAAGAGAAGAAAATAAAATAATAAAAGAAAGTCTTTAGTCTTATAGATGCCTTTATGCTCTTTGGACTATTTGTTTTAGTATAAAGATTTTTATCATTTTTTTATTTTTTTTCCCCTATCTATGGTACTTTTAAAAACTTCATGACATAGGGGACAGAAGGCCACTGATTCATGGGAGAGTTGAGCCTACTGAGCCCACTACTTTAAAGTTAACCCCCCATCAACTTAACTCAAGGCTTGGGCCTTCCTTGAGAATGCGGGTGAGTCAGTTAACCTCGACAAAGTCTTATTTACAGTCTGGTACATGATCACAGTAATTGTGGCCCAGTCAGGTCCCTGATAGCCAAATATACCCATATCCGATTCAAGTTTTGCGAGACCACTCAACAAACAGAAATAACATTTTGAAGCATCTCATTTATTGCATGTTTTCTTAATTCTGTCTTTTTAGCTAAACAAATGGTATTTTTGTGTGTTTTTGCCTAGCAGGCATGGACTGAGGCACCATCTATTCCGAGTGCACTTGTGTTAATGCTCTTGAGGCTGCCCAATATTAAGTTTGTGATTGTGACCTTAGGTGAAGATGGATGCATAATGCTCCAGAGAAATGTAACTGGTTTGTACACAATTAAGCATTCTTTTACTTTTTTACTTATAAAAAAAAAAGTGTTCTTTTACTTTCAGTAGTGAAAACAATGCATGGACCTGAACTACATTAGTTTGGCCCCTATAGTTACTTTAGTATTCACAGCTTGTAATATGGAAACTCTCCCACCGGCAGAAGGTGATCAGTCTGAAGAAATGGACATACACAGTTTATTAGAATCGCTGAAGCAGAGAAAGGATATTAACACTGCCATCCCAACATGCATTTCTTCGGTAATCCCTTTCTGCCCAAGTGGTTTACCTGCTGTTTGGTTTATATATATGTGTAACATTGACATTGTTTGTATTAATAACATACAGATGCATGATATATGTCAGGTTTCTTTTTGTCTTTTAGTACTCTGGTTTAGTTACCATACATTCTAATAGTGAGCTGCCACTCTTGCACATCATTGACTTTATGACCAAATTAATGTTTATGTGTTGATAAATAAATTGGGAGAAGATTCTCTGGTTGATAGTTGCCTATAGAGATGGAAAATTTACCTGATTGCCTGGACTCCCCCAACTATCCTGACCCTACTGGATGGCTTTGGGTAGGGTTTAATTGGAGACCATACTCAATACAAACAACTTGAGGAAGATGAAAAGATGCATTTTGGATTGGTGCTATAGGTGTCGGGCTTGTGGCAAGAAAGTGAATCTTCTCCTTCACTGACCCACGGCTAGAGATGTCTGGTTTTTGGTGTTCTCAGTTTTTGGCATTCAGTGGGTTATGCCTTGTCCAGTCAGGGAGCTTTTGGCATGTTGGGTTTGTAGTTGCCCAAGGAGGAGAGATAGGAGGGTTTGGATGGCTGCCCCATTTTGAATTATGTGGAGCATCTGGCGTGAACGGAATCGTAGAGTTTTGGGGGGAGGGCAGCAATCCATGGTTTCAAGGGAATCTTTCTCGTTTTCTTGCTTTTTTGGTCGAGAGGGATGGTTCCCTTTTGTTTTACTACTTCTGTTTTCTTTTGGATGTAAATATACAGGCTGTTCTTTTGTGTAGGGTTGTGCTCTCTTATTGGCCTCCTTTTATATATTTCTTTTACTTATAAAACAAATGCTGAAGTATTCCAGTCACATATAAACCTGTATGTAAATTGTAATGTGAAGTGCAGACTGAATTTTGGCATTAGGGCCAGGAATGGAGAGGACTCCCTTGGAGGAAAATCTATTACATCCCTATGACTCCCTTGCACAGGCATATGTGTGTTTGTTCAGTTAAAAAGGCCAACTTGTAGAGTGTTGGGACGCAATTTTGTGCCATTTCCAAAACCGACCTTGGATCAGGACACTATTGCATAATCTCGTAACTTGCTTTCTTCTGTTTTCACAAGTGGAGTATTTTATGTATAGTAAGGATATGAACAAATAGAAAGAAAAACAAGTTATGTGATATGGTCTTTGTAATTACTTCAAGCATTTAATTGTAGTTGTCATGCTGTTTTCTGTTTGTTGGATGCCACTTGTTACCATGTTAAAGCAACAATTTTGATTAGTATTTGTCATTTGATTATTGTCTTTCATTGTTGATTAAATCCCCCAGGCAGTGGCAAAATTGAAAGCTAAAGGGATAGGGACGGTGAGTGGGAGGTTATTTGTTGGAATGGCTGAGAAGATACCACCCTCAGAACTTGTTGATACAACAGGTGCTGGAGATGCGTTTATTGGAGCAATTCTTTACGGTATGCGAAACAATTGAATCTAATCTTCATTTTTATTACTTTTGTGGTTTTGCTTTTTTCCAAATTATAATTGAGCTTTTGCTGCTTTCCCATGTTATTGGTGTGCCAAACCATTGCTGTATGTTGGTTAAGGTAGTCTTATTTTTTGTCAGAAATCAGAGCACATGATAAACTAGGAGAAAATTTCCTTTTCTACCTCAAGTTCATATAAAAGAGATAGTTGGCACTCTTTTTAATCCTTTCCTAATCTGCTTTTCCATGCCTGCTCTAAGCTTCAGTCTTTCTTTCCCCCTCGAAGCCCCTGCTGCCTGAAAACACCCAAGGTTGGTGGTCAAATAGCCAAGGGGGTCTTGACCTATTCAACTTCGTTTCATAGGTTCATACTTATGAGATGGAGGCTTCTGGAGCAAATTTTCTTTCCTGTCCAGAATTAGATATTCTGGAGGACCTTATTAGGGTTGTCTTTCACTGTTAAAGGAATAATGTCAGAATGGGAAAATGAGGTGATTCAGATTTATTGCGTCTATCCAACAGTTTTAATGTTGGTTTATATTGTAAGACTCGCATTGAAGATGCTGCACTCGTTCATATGCACAATGGACTCTCTGTGAGTATGGAAGAAGAATAGAGTCAGCAGGCCTTTCTAGCTCTTGCGTTTGTCGTCTCTATTGTTGTACCCTTTCTTCAGTGGGGGGCGAATGGTACCCACCTGACCCAGAAAAAAGGATGTTAGTTCAGTCCAATCCACCCCAAAACATGAACAATTAACCTTGAGACCCTTACCTCTATTCACTTGATTCAAACGGCCAATCTAGGTTCTTCAAATTTGATGATACTGTGCCCTCATTTAATTTTTCAATGTATTGAGAAGCATATATGAAGTTTAGTTTGCTTATTTCGTGGTGAAACTGCTAATTTTTTCTGTCTCATCTGTAGCTATTTGTTCCGGCATGCAACCAGAAAAAATGCTACCATTTGCTGCTCAAGTGGTTAGTAAACTTGTTAAATCAATTGAAGTATTGAAATTGACAAATTTACTAAAAGAAGAAATATAAAAAGGAAAGGGTTGGAATGAGGGCAACAAAAGCTTATTCAAAACCGTGATTGATTGATTGCAGGCAGCTGCTGGCTGTAGAGCTTTGGGAGCTCGAACTGGTCTTCCCCATCGCACAGATCCACGCTTGGCCCCTTTTCTACGACAGTTTTCTCCAGCGATGAGCCCGTCACTGGTGCAATGAGCAACAAAAATCTTATCAGGTCTTTCGACTTGAGCTTTTTCTTCTGATTTGTCTTTAGTAGGATGTTTGTGTGACGGTTCCACACTTACTATCTTAAGCAATGGATAGTGGTGAAACTCTCAATTCTAAGTTGGATTCCCCCAAAGAAAAGGAACGGTTCTCATCCTTGTAAATGTTGTTACAGGGACCATACATCATGTTCCTCAACTTATGAGAGTCTGCTGTGCTTCATGAATAACATTGTTGTATTCTCAAATTGCTCTCCCTCTCTGTCTCTCTCTCTTTCTCATTTTTGTTAAGACTACAATCATCCATAATGAATATGAGAAAGTCTACGCTCACTGCAAAGTGTAGCAAAATGTTTACACTTCAGCGAAAACGACGTCGTTTTGGTCAAAGTGTAAATCAAAAAAAAAATCTAAAAGTCAAAATTTTTACGTTGCTTTAATCAAAAGCACGCTCTAATCAAAACGATGTCGTTTTTGACCAATATGTATTTCAATACACTTTGCAGTGAGTGTAGTCTTGCTTTGAATACCTTGCATATGACCATTGGTTGACATCTTTATCCTAGTATTGAATTTTTTTTTTTTTTTTTGAAAACCGGTACTTCTTAATTCAAAATTAGTAAAAAAAATATTCACATAATCACTTGCCTTTTTGTTCTTCAAATTGTTCTGAAACATCTGATTACTATAAAACTTGGAAAATATATTTAAAACAGGGATATCAAGTGGTGATTAACTTTCTTTCTTTCTTTTCTTAATCCGTATTGCCTCTGGTCACCTGGGCTATTTGACTATTATATCACGCATGTACAGGCAAATTAAATACTATAGAATGATGCATTCTGGAATAGTATAGGGAGACATTAGCATACTATTAAAGACATACAAAATATGTATCCTAGCTAGCGATGAAGGAACACAACAGAATACGTACATCTAAAAAACCAAAAAAAAAGCCTCCTGCTGCTCAAATTCTAATCCCCACTAGCCCTTCCCCACTTCACAACATGCTGTCAGCCTTGCTGGGCAATCTCTTGAAGAAAGTCACAGCTCTTGAAGGCAACTTGCTCCTGAACCTAGGCGGCCTCAAAAAGTACAATCCCCACAGAGCAATCACCCACCTAATCGGCACGAAGTAGAACCCAAAAGCGGCAACCAAGCAGAGGATCACGAACAAGAACGTCGCCCGAGGGTCGCGCCAACTTAGCAATGCTTGGAACCTCTCACCTTGACTCGCCATGTCGCCAATCACGGTCTGAATTCTCCCGGCCACGCTCCTCAAACGATCGTATCTCATTCGAACAATCTCTCCACTTCGGCTCGTCGGAAACAAGTCGAATTCTTCGTCCAACTCATCGGAATGAACACTCTCAGCATAAGACAGCCTAGTATCCATGTGAGGTGGGTGACGAGGTCGTGATTTATACCGCCAAAGTCCAACCAGAGCCAAAATGACCAAAACAGAAGGGATTATAAGCTCCGGGACCAATACAAGAACAATGAAAGACAGCGTAAACAAGGCTGAATACACCGGCTTCTCCCAATTGCGCATAGACTCTACAAATCTTCCGGCGCCAATCACGCCGGAGAGAAAATTCATAAGCCGGGCGAAGTTAGCCTTGCTTTTTCTCATGCTCCACATGTGGGAGTCGTGGTCGAGCATGTACTCGACCACTTCCCGCCCCAGCGGCGGCTCTGCCCGGTTGAGCCGAGCTGCCACCACGGTCATAGCCTGGTACCTCAAGGTGCCCAGTTGATTCACCGATAAGGGTTGCACGTAGTGCATCTTAGGCAGCAATGGCATTGTGTACATATGGAGCAGGTTAACCGTATTGGCGCACGAAAACCGGAGCGCCAAATGAAGCTCCCCCATTTTCTTGACACCGGAGGAGTGTAAAACGAGAAGCGGGTAGGAATGAGTGTAGACCCGATCCGATTGAAGAGTCGACAGCCGGATTCTAACTTTGCCGATCCTCGGGTTGCTGGCCTTGTTCTTGTCGACCCGGAAATTGTCGAACACCCCAACTGTGATCACTGTGCAAGGATCGAAAACTTCCCAAGTGTATTGCTCGTTCCATTTGGGTGCTAAGCTATCCACCACGGTTCGGGTTCGGACCCATTTCTGCCCATATTTTGCCACACAATAAGCATCGGTAGAGCCTCCTCTGCCTTCTTTCATCTTCATTGGCATCAGATTGGTAGCACCCAAAATGCCCATTTCGAGAACACCAATCTGGGGCTTCCAGAGCTGTTTTGCCGTCGGCCTAACATCACTGCTATAGGCTGTGGCTTCATCTAGCACATGGTAACCCCCATCAAGCGAGGCCCGGAGATGAACCCGAGACCCGAATCTCACCACAGCTTTCGATTCAGACAAGTTGTTGAAGTTAATGTCCATGTTAAACCATCTGGAATTCACTGGTTTATCGTCTAATCGCCTTTCAATCGATGTCAAAGGAAGAAGAACCCGCCCCAGAAGCTCATCCCGGGTGGGCGCCACTCGGTCCTCCACGGAGACCAGCAAGTAATCCTCAAATGGCTCTGCAACTACGAACATCAAATCTTCATTCCAAAACGGGTTTGAGAAGGTCCGGCCCGCCGATACCGGTGCAATTCTTGTTCTCAGAACCTGGTTCCCTACTTGGACTTTCGCAGAAAGCTCTGGATATCTCATCGTTGACGAGCCTTTCTCCCCCAAAACGACGTCTTGTGCTTCGATGATTGTTACTCTCAAGTACCATAGCTTTGGTGAGAGATAAACTTTTGACTTAATCGAGCAGAGACCATCCAAATGCACGTTGGCCGCCTTGGAATGCCACGCCTCGGCGAAGGCTTCGTCTGCCTGAGTCCCGAACCATAGGGAGGCCATGACTTCGACGCTCTTCGCCTTCTCGCCTTTCTTGTCCTCCGTTCTGTACCATTGAGGCGCCAATTGACTATCCGGCGGAACCCTCTTAGGGATTTCATTCAAATCGAACCAAACGCGGCCCAAGAAATCGTCTTTGTCCTTCTCTTTCACGAAGATTTCCACCATTGATGACTGTATGGAGTCTTTCGAGAAAGCGAAAACTTGGTCCCATTCGGCGTTGTTTGAACTGACTCGCTTTGTAATGCCTCTGTAATTCCCAAGTTTCACCTCTGCCACCAATTCACCACCGCCAAATACCGAAATGTCTCGAGCCTTAACGATCCTAACGTACAAATACTGCATTTGCTCGACAAGGTCGTAGGTAGAGCTCGTTTTGTCCTTGTTTGAATGACCACCACCAAGGTGGGGACTGGTCTCCTTCAGCGAAAACTCGCTTGACCCATTTGAGTACACACCAACCCCACCACCACCACCACCACCGGCGCCGCCGTTGGCGGGGGGAATCACCGGACCAAGGCCTGCTGCGATGACAACGGGCTTAATATTACCTTGGTTTGGCTCTATGGGCTTCGGATGCTGTTGGATTTGATTGTGTTGCTTGTTTTCTTGTCCCAACTGTCGTTGGAGCACCGCCATGGCCGTCCCCTGTTGCTGCAACTTCTTGTTCTTCCTCGAAAATGCCGAAGCCGACGAGCTAGATATCAAAGCACCACCACCATTGAAAACTTCTCTGACTTCTTCTCTGGTCGATAGATACAGCTTCAAGTTTATTTCTCCGCGAACATGAGAAAACAGGCTTCTCTTGTCAAGAGTGTAGAGCTGCGCAACCTCTTCCCCTTCTCTGGCGATGCTCGACCCTGAGATCCTAACTTTCCCCAGAAAGTTCCGGCTGTTGCTCGACCTCTTCTCGTTGAAGACGTTCACTTCTATGGTTCTGTACGGAATATCTGCAACGTCTTTGACATGGAAGACAAGCTTTTCGTTCCAAACTGGGTTTAGGTCTTTGTACTTCACTTGGGTTTTCTGCCTCTGGTTTTCAAACTCCACCTCCACAAACGGTGAAGACGAGCCCTCACCGTCTTTGGGCATCAAGTTGTGCGCTGCCACCACCTCTACCACAAGCTTTTCTTTGCTTCTGTTCATGGCTGTTCTCACCACAGAGAGAGAGAGAGAGAGAGAGGGGAAATGGGGAGACAAGGGGTTGCCAAGAGAACAATAAGAAGCAGAATTGTCTCACAGACAGGACAGAGAGAGAGACTACACCGCAGCAGTGAACATAAAGAGATGACAGACAGGGATTGAGTTGTATCTATCTATCAAAACAGGTCAGGAGATCAGAGACAGATAGATATATGAATTAAATTGGAAGAAAGACAAACTGAAGCCGCAATTAATTCTTTGCGCTTGTAGTTTAACGTACAAATGATGGTGCTATAATCGAGTTGGCAGAGTTAAATTCATCGCCATGGCTGCTATGCAAAATCAGGACGTGTAATACACTCTCAACTGAAGCGTGTGAATGTGGTATTATCACAGACATACTGTTGGCTTTAGGCAGGAGCGCGTGCCAGAATCTGCAGAGCGTCGGGGAGAGAGATAAACACAACAAAGAACTCGGCGTCCGAGGTTGAATGGGGAGCTTTGTCTGCTCCTTGATTTTTCTTTTTTTCTTTTCTTTTCAATTTTTCTGTTTTCTTTGAGAATGTTTTGAGGTGACATGGACAAGAATTGTCCTAGCGACCGGGGTTTCTTCCGGGACCCACTACTTTCAAAAAAACATTACTTTTTTACCTAATTTTTATTAGAAATAGTGATGGGATTCACATTATTTATATTTATTTGTGATGAAAATATCTTGGTTAAAGGCAATTGCCATTTTTGGGGAAAAAAATTGTTAAATTATACAACCACATATGGATAAATTTTTATAATAAGATAGCAACAACTGTCTCCACAATTTTGTTTTATTTTTACTAGACAAATAATTTTTTAATGATAAGATAGACCAATTGTCACTATAATTTAAGTATTATAATTTGATATCTATTAAATATATAAAGACTAAAAATCCTAAGGAAAATAATACCTTCCCTACTTAGTTTTTGTGCACTAGATAGAAGTGGATGGATTTTATATTTATTTGTTAGTGTGGAGTATAGATGCACCATCTTATGTCTACTATTGCTAAAAAATATAGTAAAAAGATGTAGTAGCTCCAACATTACTCATTTTAACAATTTCAAATTTAAAATCGTATTGTTAAAACATAATTTAGAAAATTACCCTCGTTTAGTAAATAAGCTAATGTAATTGGGATTTGGAAACAAGTTCAACCTAGATTTTGTAAAAAGTAATGTTATACAAATAAAAAATGCATAGGTAATTTATATTTGAATTAGAGTCTTTTACTTTAAAACATTTATTATGATTACTTTTAATTACAAAAAAATCATTACAATTTTATTTAAGATTTTTTGTATATAAATTTTCTAGAAGAATAACATTTTCCTTTAAGTCAATTTTTTTTTTCTTTGTTAGTTATGTGGTTTAAGGTGTTTAGGCCAACGCACATAAATCTTGAGTAATTCTCTCCCCAATTTAGTTAAAAGCAACCTTTCAATTTGAAATACTTATAATGATTGCTTTTAATTATGAAAATATCATCAAAATTTTATTTTAAGATTTTGTTATACAAATTTTTTAGAAAAGCATCATTTCCCTTTAGATAACTTTTTTTAACTTTTTAAGTTATGCGATTTAAGGTATTTAGGCCAACTTATACAAATTTTAAGTAATTCTCTTTCCAATTTAATTAAAAGTAGGTCATCCATGTATATAGGAGTAGGAGATTTGCTAAAAATTTACCAACTCCCAAAGAGTTACAACGGTAAAAACTTCAAAGGTGGTGTTTGCTACAGACTCCAAGCATGTTGCGTGCCACTTACAAAAAGAACAAAAAGGGAAACACCACACTATTTTAATGTTGTTCACAATCTTTCATGTGCGAGTTTAGTGTTAACTGAACTACCTTATAGACAGAAATTAAAGGAGTTTGAACGGACTTGTAACTGTTTATGTTTATTATTATAAATAGCAAAACACTGTTAGATTTTTTACTAAAAATATTAAAATGTTGTTAAGTCTTTTGACATCAAAATTATCGATACAATTTTCTTAAATTTTTAGTTTTTTAATTTCAATTAATAACAAGTTACATTTTATGTAATAAGTAGCAGTTGACTCGTGCAAATGCATGGGATAAAAATAATTATTTTTTTAAAATAGTGTCTCATAATTATTATTTGAATTATATATATATATATGTACATATATGTATATATTTATAAACTATTAATTACCAACCTCAAACCATATAAAATGAAACAAACATTGTAGATTGTAAATTGATAAAGGAACCCAAACTAAAAATAGAAACTAATGCCAAATAAAAGCCAACCAAACAATTTGTTTAGAATGAAAAGTCTCACAAAGTATAACAAATAAAATATTGGAAGGGAATAATAAAATAAAAACTACATGAAGAACCAAAATTGTGTCAATTAAAAATTCTAATGTCAGGTTAACAATAAAGAAAATGACACCAAATCATTTTAAAAGAATACATATATATTAGTGGGGAATAACCAAATTATAAAACATAATAGAAGTTCTCAATTGAAAGTACCTTAAATTAGAAAAACCTCGTCTCTCTTCATCCTATGAATTTTTTCTTTATTCTCGTCTCCAAGTCTTCAATGAGATGAATCTCAATGTGGCATTTTTGAGTCTTACTAAACAAAAAAAAAAAAAAAAACCAAATGTTCAAGTCTAATTTTAACTGATAAGAATATACTTGCATTATAAACTTAACATGTAAGAGCTAAGAGGTTTACTGCAAAAGTAAATCGAAAGTGAAAAAAAAAATTAAAAATAATATATGTGCACTTTGATATTTTGGTCATGCTTAAGTTGTTTGATGCTAATGGATCTCTTATAATTTTTTTATCTAAAAACTTCTTAAGCCCAACGATTGTACTATTGTAAATTATATATGGATATATATAAGAGATATGCCTTTGAAGAAATAATATTTCAATAGACTTCATAGAGAATCAAAAGTTTTTATTACTTTTTATTATCTCAAAAGTTTTATTAACTTTTTATGTAGAATTATGTACATAAAAGAGAGATTAGGAGGAGGGCAAATGGAAGAAGGATTGAGGGTGGAAAGGAATTGATGGAATTGAAAAGGGTTATTTTAAAAGATGAGAGAGTTAATTGGGATAAATAGATAAGACAATTAGTTAAAAGTCCTCTAAATATGAATTTTGAGATAAACACAAACGCAACAGTATGGGTTGAATAAGATTACTCAATTGTTTTTTTTAAGTAGTTAAACAAATAAATAGTTATCTAACCAATTGCCTTTGTGACATGACATTTTAAAAGAATAAGAGCATTTAGAACGCCCGTATGAAAGAGATAAAATATAGGACAAACACAACTTATATATATGATTTCTTTTTACCATAGTATGATCTCAATTTTTAAACTAACAAAATTTTAAAATCTCAAACGTTACTGGTTAATTGAAATTTTAAATATCTTATCATCAAAAGTTGTTGGTCAATTAGGACTCCATTATTATGTTTATCTATACTATGAGGTGTCACAATATTATTCAATCTTTATCATGGTTTAAGTATATTTGAACTCTTAGGAGACAATGATAAAAACCCCTATATTACAATTATATATTTTTAATTAAATCTTAAACTCTTATGAGATGCCAAAAGATTATTAGATCTTTAAATTTGAACTTCTATAAGATAATAATAGCAACCCCTCTCTCATAATCTTTTAAACTCAGCAAAACAACTTGCGTAGAATTTTGAAATTCTTGTTTTATCTTTATCATTTTTAAACTTGAGTTTATCATTTGTATTATATTTATGTTACTTTCTCTCCCAAATCGGTAATGGCTTCATCCCAAATGATCAGGTCTCAAAAACTGTTGTGGAGTCTATCATCTACTAAGCACAATGAGGAGTTGAGAGGAAATGACCATAACATAAGAGAATCAACAAGTATAGGCATAAAGTTGAATCAAAGCAGACATTTACAATGATATCATGACTATGAGCATATCATTCCTTTGTGTTTTAGTGGAGAATCAACTTTGTTAAATTTACAAGATATGAGGAATTGGTATTGCATGTTCATATTTTATTGTATTTTTTGTTTAATCAATTGTGGCACTTTCTTCTGGGTTAATTTCATAATTGACAAATTACATTGTGTGAATAAAGTTATTAACTTTGAAGTAATTGCACTATTTTGTTGCCTGATTATATATTTTCGTAGAATATATGGTTGAAGCATTCCCCTTATTTAACATTTGTTGTTCAACTCGAACATCTTATTGGCCAACTGATTATTTTGTGTTCTTCCCTCTAGATACTTGAATGGCATTTATGCAGTCAACTTAGAATCGATTTGAGATGGTCCTATATTCAACTATGTACTAACTTGCATTGCATGTTATTCCTTGGTTGTTTTTGTGGACATTTATTTTCCCCACCAGAGTAGAAAATTGCACCATGAATCTCATGGAGCCAATGTACACTGGGAGATAATTTCATCAGCTTTAACCTTTTATTTTATTCATTTTGGCATTTACACTTGCTATTGAAATGTTGTAAATGGTTCTTATTGTCCCTTCTAATTAGTAATCTCAAATATCAAATTAATTATATTTTTTCCTAGATGCATGATTCTTTTTTCTTATTTTTCTTGGGCATTTTTACTACTTTTGTGTAATAAAAAGCCATTTTTTACTTCCCAAATAAAAAACAAAAAGCAACTTATTTTTAATTTTATTGCTTTTCTCGAGTTATTCACATTTTAGATTTTTTTTCATAATTTATGAACTTGGCCACGTGACATACTTCTTAATTATAAGTTTCATGGCTAAAAGTTATTTATAATTTGATATAGTGTTGAACTAACTAGAGTCGCAAAAAAAAAAAATAGCAAATGTAATATGGACATAACCAGTTACGTTACATATGATATCTAAGAATTAGAATAAAAAACTAAAGATCAATATAAATAATAAAAAATAAAACAAAAACATGTTCAACCGTGCATTGCACGGGGTTACTGCTACTGTCATTAAACTGGAAGTAGAAGCCCATCCGATTCTCAATAAATTAAATACTAATTACAGACATCGATTAAAAAAATGTATGACTTGATTTAAGTACTTAAAATAGTTCCTCCTCGTAAAATCTGGAAAGAGTTCTAAAACGAATGAATGACAGGAAGAGGAAATCTGTCGTGACTCGTGCGCATATTTGAATTTCAGATTTGCTCTTTGCCAACCGTCACAAATATTTATATGTTCAATGTTCAACTTCTTGGATGATCACAGAAGTGCAATCGATCCGTTACAATTACTCAATGTCTCTCCGAGGCTGTAGCCGGAATTTCCTGCGGCCATCAAATTGTAGATGACGATTTAAGTGTTAAAAAAGACAAAATTCATATATAATCATAGTGCATTATAAAATAAAAAAAATTACAAAAGAGAAAATCGAATTAGTAAAGGAATAGGTGAATAAAGTAGTAAATGAAGAGGTATGTTAAGTTACATAGTTAAGGCTCTATTTATAGAATATGAGAAAAGTTCAGTTTTCAATCCCAACATATGTGAGATTAGAGAACTTCTAGTTCTCTAACATCCCCTCTCAAACTCAAATAAAAAAAATGGAGAGCTACTTGAGTTTTGAGAAAATATGATAAAAACATCGAAGGAATGTCAAAGGATAGTTAGAGAGACATCGAAGGTCCGCCGAAGGGAGACCGCATGATGGCGAAAAAGACACCAGAGATCAGCTTGAAGGTTGGCTTGAGAAAGGCCAAAGGGATGTCATCGTCCGGCCAGAGGAACAACAACCACAATAAAAGAAGAAGACATGTAGTAATAGTAGTAGATATAGTAGTGAAATAAATCAGATCGGCTGGAGGGACGCTAAAGGTCAACCAGAAGATGGTTAGAGGGACGCTAGAAGATGGCTAGAGGAACGCCAGATCAGGTCGGTCGAAGGATGGCCATAGGGACGCCAAATCAGGTCGGCCGAAAGATAGCCAGAAAGACTCCAAAAGTCGACCAAAAGATGACCAGAGGGACGCCAAAGGTCGGTCGGAAGATGGCCAGAGAAATGCCAGATCAGGTTGGCCAAAAAATGGCCAGAGGGATGCCATAGAATTATTGAAAAGTCGCCAGAATGTGGTCAAAAAGTCACCAAAAGTTTGTCGAAGGTCGCCAGAAGTTGGCCAGCGGACGATGGAAAAGTCGCTAGAAGGTTAACAGAGAACGGCCGAAAAAATGCTAGTTGACGATTGAAAAGCCGTTGAAAGGTTACCGGAGAACAACCAGAAAGTCGCCGAAAAACGACCATAGAGGAGAAAGAAAACCTTAAGAGTTTTGATATGAAAGACCTCTCAAAGAGCAATCACAGAGCATACTTTCTCTTGACTTTGAT
Organism: Euryodendron excelsum; assembly: GCA_033060915.1. NCBI lineage: Eukaryota > Viridiplantae > Streptophyta > Magnoliopsida > Ericales > Pentaphylacaceae > Euryodendron > Euryodendron excelsum. The sequence continues at coordinate 5,403,850 of CM065382.1, forward strand.
ATCATGTTAGAAAAGACAAGACTCATGTATAATTACAATGCACTATAAAACAAAGAATGATTACAAGAGAGAAGATTGAAGTAGTAAGTAAATAAATGAGTAAAGTAGTAAATAAAGAGGTATGTTAAGTTATATAGTTAAGACTTTATTTATAAAACGAGAGAGGAGTCTAATTTTCTATTCTAACTGATATGAGATGGAGAACTTCTAGTCCTCTAACTACTTCTCTAACAGCAAGATTATGATAACCAAGCAAAATCAGAAGTTGAAATAATCAAACACCCATTTTCTCAAAAATAATTGTGACCTGTTTAATATAATAAAAAGCAAAATTGAACTAATAAACGTTGGGCTTCATTACCTAACAATAAAGGTTGCCTGAGGTTTTAGAGAGAGAGAGAGAAACGGAAAGTTGAGAGTCAGGCTGTTTGATTTGACTTATTTTAAGTTTTTTTTACTTAATTTTTTTGTTTAAGTAAAAGATTAATTTGATATTTTTATTTAAATAAAATAATCAAAAAATTTAAAACAATTATTTTTTATTTTTAGTTTTTTACATATCTTATCTTATTAAAAATAAAAAATTAAAAAATTTAACTTTTTTATTTATAAACTGAAAAAACAAAATTAAAACAAAAGACAAATCAAACTGATCCTCAACCGTGAGAGTGGAGACAAAAGAAAGCCTCCATACCATACGTAGACCAGTAGCATACGTCTCTCGAGCTGAAACCATTTTCTCGGGCCTCTCAAAATATTGTTTGTTAAGCCTTCGGCCGACAACCCTCGAACTAACGCAGTGTTATCCATGCATTAATCATGCATTATTACAACATACTCATCTACAACCAAATTCACTTGCTTAGCCGCAGTAATCTCTCACTCAATACACACACACACACACACATTTATATATATACTGCATAACACCATTAGTGAATAAGTTTTGTTTGTGTTTGCTGTATATAACAAGTTTGGGTGTTGTGCTGCTAAGTGTCGGAACTATAATTATAATTTGTGTTGAGTGGGTCAAGCTAAAAAAAAATATTTATATGATTTACAGTACAATTTTTTAAATTTGGAGGGAAATACATTATTTTTGTTGTAAATACCTTCAAAATTAAAGGAGGTATAGGAAATTTTAAAAAATTTTAAGGGGGTCAAAACAAAATAATAATGCAAGAGGGCCATTTACAAATTTTAAGGGGAGGAATTGTAAGTTATTCCTAAAGACTATAGCACAATTGGAGAGATTAAGATTCTCTCCATTTACCATTTTTAGATTTACAAATTGAGAAACATTTTTAAATCCAAAGGACAATTTGTGATTTTGAGATTTTGAAGGAGGTAGCTGTCCATCCTAGACGAAAAAAAGTTCAGTTGTTAAGTAGTACCAATTGCTTAATAATCATTCTTATTAAGTTAGAATATGACGTTTTTTATTGCTTCAGCAATATGAATTTATAATTAGTGTAGAGATTTTTAATGTAATAAATAACATATGACATGCATTATCTTTTTGACAAGGTTATAGTATTCATTTTTTCAATGTATTGTAATATTTGAAGCTACTAGGCTACGATATTTGTGGCACAAGGGTTAATATTTCCATTTTGGGCAAGCCTAATAACACAGATTGGAGATCCTTCAAATATTTAGCCGTATTGTGGTATGTACCAAACGATTACAGAAATTCATATTTCAACTAAACAAACTTAAAAGTCAATTTTTCTAGATCTAAATTTTTTTTTTTTCCAAAGAACTTTCTCTTATCTTCTTGTCCCTCCATTTTGCACAATAACTGAATGAGGGAAAAATATCTTTATATTTTCTTGTCCCTATATTTCTAAAGCTATAACCAGACAAAGACTTAAACCAATTTTATAATTTAATTAAGTGCTTAAATTGAAAGTATTCAGTGATTTAAAAATGAAATACGTTTAATGACAATGAACACCCGCTACTAAAATTTGGAAGTATACTAAAAAAGGGTCAACATTTTAACAAATAGAGAAATAGCTTTTCATTGATGCTGAATACACTCAATAAAAAGCTAGTTTCTGTTTTCATTCTCAACTAGCATGTTAATCTGAAAATTTAAAGATTTGAGAATTCTGTATTTAAATATTTCACCACTTGAGTTAGTACTTAATTTTTAATTTTATCAAACAGGCCTTAGCGTAGTTTTTTTTTTTTCTATGCAAGATGGGGAAAAAGTCTAGTGGTCAGGTAGTATTGAGTACTCGATAATAATCATTATCAATGATAATACGTGATGAGTAAATATATCAGCAACTTAACTTTAGAGAGTAGTGGAGAGACTTTTAAGAAAAAATATCACTTGGTAAAATCTGATAGGATGTTTCTTTAAGAAGTCTCTTCACTACTTTATAAATTAAAGTTGCTGATGTATGCATCCAACATGTGTCATTATTTAATAGGAATTATTACTGAGTACTCAGTATTACCTGACCACAAAACTATTTGATAGGGATTATTATCGAGTATTCAGTATTACCTGACCACCAAACTATTTGATAGAGATTATTATTGAGTATTCAGTATTACCTGACCACCAAACTATTTTCCGCAAGACAGACCCGATATGAAATCCAAAAATAGTGGGCAGTCAAGTCTTTGAGGGCCTCGTACATGGACCAATAGCTTGACAGATTGTACACCTTTTAAAACCCAATTCTATTACTTCTGCTGAAGCATATGAGGCCCCACCTGGAATAAAAAAATTGGGCTGTCGACTCTTAGTGGCCTCGTACATGGCCCAAATACTGGACATATTATAGAGCTTTTAAAGCCCAAGCCCATTATTTCGGCCCTGGAAGTTGGACGGCGACACTTTGCTTTTCCCGCACCTTCTCCCTCTCTCTCTCTCACGTCAACACGTGAACTCGAGTAGTCGATTCCGTGTATTAAGGCGGTGATATAGACACTGCATTTTTCACGTAATACTTGTGCCATCCAACGGTTGAGATTGCACCGAACAGGTCTCCTGATATCTTGACCGTCGTTTGTTCCGATCTCCCTCCCAATGAAATAAATAGTAATAATCGTTCATTGCACGTCCTTTATTTATGGTCTGTCAGTCCCAGTTGTCCAAAAGCCGCAACAACGTGCGACCCTCGTGTCTCTAACTTAAAACTCGTGGGTCCACAAAGACAATCAAACGTCCGATTTTCTTTCTCGGCGCTGCTAAAACTCCGTGCTGTTAATGAGATGTTTTCGCTCAAAGTCCAATGACAATGTGCCACATCAGCAGAAGAATGTAATTAATATAAATTTTTTGGTTAATTACAAGAATTATCTTTCAATATCACTAAATTTTCTAACAATTATTAATTAGTATTAATTAACATATTTTATTAACAATTTATTACAAAAATAAAATAAAAAATTATAATTTGACTTGCACATGTTTTAAAAGTGAAATTTTATATCTAAATTGATATTTTTTATTATAATAATTGTCTAGTGATTACATAACCATTAGAATTACATGTTAATATAGGGGCAATCTAATGATCATTTCAGTTATTAAATAACTATTACAAAAAGATAATATCAATTTAGGTATAAAATTATATTTATGTGAACATGTGTAAGTCACATGATAATTTTTTATTTATTTTCTTAACAGATTACTAATGTATTGTAACATAATGTATTGATTGATACAAATTAACAGTTCAAAGGGTCAATATGTTACATTTTAAAATTTATAGAATTAGTGACACTAAGACATAGTTTAAGGGGTATTGTTATAATTAATAGCAAATTTTTTTCACATTGTTTGGCCAAAGCCGACGAGAAATGAAAGATGAAAATTTATTGGATCACACGGGACAAAGTTTTCAAAATTCTATGTAATTTCTATTTTTTTAATAATTAATATAATATAAAAATTATGAATTTTGAGTTTAAAATTTGACAGCCCTTTAGGACACGTCGCTCTTATAAATTGAATTGTCGAGCTCTAACCAAAGCAAGGATATAAATAATTGACGTAAGATGATCTGAACATTCTTAACCGTATAAATAACACTAAATGTAATGTATTGATTCTTGCAAAATTTAAGTTGTTATAGCTTGCAGGGTCAATCTCTTTAATTTGAAACAAAGGTTAAAATTAAATATTTACCTAATTTTCATTTCATAAACAAATTTCCGCATATGCCCATGGTAGGAAGACAGAATAACGATGACACCACCTTCCATGAGCTACGTGTAATAGAAATTTGGAAACGTTCAAGCCTGTCAATTTACGATGGTGTGTATACATAGGTAAAGAAACAAAAATTTCCACAAGAACCCGATGGAGGCAGGAAATGGTTAAGTGGGTTGAGGTAGACTGATGCAGTCAATCACCTCCGTCCAATTCTGTACATCATCATCGATCTTTGGTTTTGTTGCGTTTGGGATCACAACGATTATTACTTATTTATTTATGCGAAATATGGAAGGGTCTAATATCCACTACTGCAAGGGCATTGTAGTCATGTTTATTTGGAGATATAGGGTGAGGAATTGGAAATATCATTCATAGGGTCTACCTAATTTTATATTCGAGAAAAAAAGTGAAGGATGATTAGATTTTCCATAAGAGATGTAATTCTCTAAAATGAAAAATAAGTTATCTTTTATGGGGGTGGGATGCTACATTCATAGGTGTGAAATAACGTACCCAAAAACTATTTTATCCACTGCTCACATTTTTATATATTATTACATATATATTATATAATATTATATTAATATTTATTTTGTATATTTATAAATTATTATATTAAATTTACTTATCATATTCCTTATCTCACTTTATCAAAATATAGTATAAGTAATCTCCCATCATACTATAATATTATTTATTATTTTTTTAATTTCACAATATTAATTATCCCCTATTTTCTTATTTTACATAGAAACATGACCTAATACGGTTTGAATTGAGGATCTGCTATCCAACAATAATGTCTTGGGTTGGGGCATGAAGGACCATAATAATAAGCTGGTGGACCATACCGTCACTTTGGAAATAAATTTAGCAATAGAAGTGAAAATCATAACATTTCAGTATTACAATAAGGTCTTGGGTTGGGGCATGAAGGACCATAATAATAAGCTGGTGGACCATACCGTCACTTTCGAAATAAATTTATCAATAGAAGTGAAAATCATAACATTTCAGTATTCGTGGATCCATACATGACCAATTATGAATAATAATATTGTAATGCACAATGGTGTGTGACATTGTATGGAATAATTTTTTTAAAATAAAATAAAAACAAGTCCACGCTATTTTCTACAATTCTCTCCTCTTAATGAGAAATTATTTGATACTTTTAGAACGTCACATCAATATTGCTTTTCTAGCTCTTTCGTATTAGTTGGGACCAGGCCCAATGTCGGTCTGGTGGATGTGCTTGAGATCTACTTAGTAAGATAACTCATTGTATTGTGACAAGCATAGTGATGACACGGTGCTTTAAGAGCATAAATTTTTCCTCCTAATTCATACATACTTATTTTAATATATGCGCTTGGTTAATTTTTTGATGATTTTCAAATGATTTGCTGTATTTTTATTAAACTGGTTTTAAATTAAAGATGAAAGGCTATTTAACAAACCATATATTAAATACGTGAATTCACATTCAAACCTTTGGCGAAAGAAATATTTTTTGAGCAACTTGATGAAATGGACAGTCTTTGCTAGATCATGTTAGCCAAAATTGCGGTTGTCACCAAAGATAGTGTACTAAAGCTTTCTAGTTTGATGTCTATGTAAAATAACAGAAAGATTGAAACCAAGGCCCGTTTGTTATAATTTTTTCGGGTTGGTTTACTTTTTTTTGTTTATAAGCAAAATAATTAAATTTTTTTAAAATTTTTTGCTTTTTTATTTGTCTTAGCTCATAAAAACAAAAAAATAAAAAAGATTTAATTTTTTTTACTTATATACACAAAAAAAAAAAACAAAATATAGATTTAAGCTCTACCAAACCATATCTAGCCAACTTCATTCGCGTAAGGGTCTAATACATGTATCTACTATCTATAACCAGTCTAATGACTAGGGTTTCCCATTGGCAGCATCCTCGGCTATCAAAGGCTGCATTTATAGTTGTACTATATAAACTTTTTGTGAAGTCATAATTCACCTTCAAATCTTAGAAAACTCATTGGTATATGATATGGCAAACTTCCATCCTCTTTATGCCCAATACATAATATGATAGGAGAAAAAAAATAAGAGAAATGTAAATAAAATTTTAGAAATATATTGGTTTCTCTCATTTTGGTTGGCTTGTAAAGAAGGAGAGAAAAATAGAAAAGGTATTTTTAGGAAAAATTAGAAGGGAAATCATAATGTAAACAATGAACAGTATAAACAAATTTAAGGTACAAATACCTCAAATCAAGTTTTAAATACTTTTCCCTATATATTGTTTAATTTCTTACCCCTCCAAATAAGGGAAAATAATCAAAATTTATTAACCTAAATTAATTTTACTTCAACAAAGTTTGTGCAAACAGTTTTTTTAAATTTTTTTACTTTTGTTTCATTGATTTATAAGAAAAAAAAGATTTTTTTTGCTTTTTAACTTTTATAAACTAAAAATAAGTAAAAAAGTAAAAAGTAAAAACAAAAAAATAAAAAAATATAAATTTTTTTTTTTTTTACCTATAAACTGAAAAAAAGATAAGCAACCACCGCCAAACTTTTGTCCAAAGTGAAAACTTTTTGTCGGCTACAGGACACTCAGCTAGGGCAGCTCATGCCAGGACACGATACGATGTAGTTTTGTCCGTAACCCTTTTTGCCTCCAGTTAATTAGCAAAAACTGCCCAATCCTTCACCGCCGTCGCGTTTTAAACGGTCGAATCACGACGACGTTGGCACCGTGTCTGAACTCTAAACTCGCGGTCAGACTGCCACTATTTGTAATTACAGTGAACAAAGGGGGGCACTTTGGGAATTCAGTTCATTTAACAAACGTTAAATTGTTTTCGCTTTCTTAATTAGCGAAGGAAGACGAGAAGTGGAGACGAAGAAAACCAAAACCAAAACAAAAACACACAAGAGAGACAGAGAGACCTTTGCTTTGCAGAGCAAGGGTTTTGTATCTCTCTCCACACCCATTTTTTTCCATTTTTCGGCGAAAAATCGGACCGTTGAAAGCGTATAAGCTTAATGTGCCGCCTTGTTTTGCTTTGATGTTTGTGTTTCCTGAAAGCAAGAAAATCAAGAAGCTGTACTGAAGATAACAAAGGGAGGGGGAAGTCATTGGTTGTGGCATTGATCTTGAGCAGAGGATAAGAGAGAATTGGGCCAAGAAAAGGAAAGGGGAGTTGTGGGTTTGGATTCGAAATTCACCGCTGGAAATTGGGAGAATCAGTCTGTTCTTTGGTCTCTGGTGGTTGAACTGTCATTGTCTTTGAAGGGATCGGAAGCCGAGGTTTCCGATCCGGTTACAGTTATTTGAAATGGTATTCGTTTTCTCATTTTCTTGTTGTTCTTTTAGCATGGACTTGTGTTAATCTTCATTTGAAGTTGTGACGATTCAATAATTGTTGTTTATAGATCTTTAGCCTGATCTGTTCTTAGTTCGATTAGACAATTGGAAGATTTGCCATTCTGGGTTGTTTATAGATCCTCTAGTGTGTTGTGTAGTAGTCACACTTAAATAAGATTGCATCTACTGTTTCTTTGGATGCCCATTTTGATTTACTATGGCGTTGAGTAACTTCAATAAACAATTCGACTAGATGGTCAATCCAAATATTAGCTTTCTACCGATCAAGAATTGAAACTGATGATCGACTTAGACGTGTGTGCATTATCTTTCCTTCCAAGCGCTGCTTCTTATGGTCAGAAAAAAGATGATATGATGTTTAACTGATTGACTTTGATGGTTATGTGAAACACTTGATTTTCAACTTCTTCATTTATGACAAATGAGCAGCTAAAGCTAATGTGATTTCACTGGGGATAATAGACATCCTTATGGATCTTTCTTACGATTGCTCCTCTCTCTCTCTGTCTCTCTCTCTCATCAGTTATCCCCTCTGGCACTGGTCTTAGCAGTTCCTTCTATGAATTCCCTCAGTTATTGTAGAAACTAATTAGTAATCTGTCTCTGGGTTATGTTCCTTAAACTAAAGGAAATAGATCACTAAGGGCCCTTGTGTTAGTGCTTTGTGGTTTTCCCTTCCTGCTTAAGGGGCTTCTATTCAATTTTCTGAATGTTATTTGCTCCCCTCTCCATTTTTATTTACTTTGTCAAAACCTCACACTGAATTCATCTGAGTTTTATGTTTTTTTGTTCTCTTTTCTACATAAAAATTTTTATATCAGAATTTTTCAGGATAGATTATTTCTTGGTTTGGGAAAGTTAAGTTGCAACAATGTATTCACAGTTCTCTCTGCATGAGATAGTATGAACTTGACAATACACATTTGTGCTAACTGATATAAAAACACTGCAATTTTTGGGATTCAGCTTGATCAATATGTTGTATATGTCTCTTTTTTGTTTTTGCCTTTTTTTTTATTATTTATTTATCACAATGGCTCTCTAGAGTGAAGGTCCTTAAATTACTTTCAATGAAATGACTTCGTCCATTTACTTTAATTTGATTTAGTCCCTTTCCTCTGTAATGCGATTTGATTATATTATACGTTTGTAAATGATGCTCTGGTATCTAACTGCGGTATCTCACAGTAATCATGGTTTAGTGTGGTGATATCTCGATTCAATTTTTTTCGTGGCATCTATTCTCTTCTGGTTGGGATCGTACTGACGATGTCAGATCTATGCATATTCAGTTTCCTAAAATCTGTGTATTTGAAATACACAAAGAAATGAACTTCTCTTTTCTGCACTATTTGCTGGGTTATGGATGGCTTAAATGGTGTGACACTTGGTTTTGTAGGCTGGCTTAGTCAGTCTAGGCGTTGGATCTCTTGTTTGGGTGGAGGATCCTGATGCAGCTTGGATAGATGGGGAAGTTGTGGAGGTCAATGGTGAAGAGATTAAGGTTCTCTGTACTTCAGGGAAGACGGTGAGTGTCCTCCACTACATCTGCATATGGCTATCTAGTGCTTAAATCTGCCCAACTTCCTATTTCTTTTCATCTCTCTTTCTTTCTGTCCCTCTTGTTTTTTCTTGAGTGGGGGGTGGGTTATGGGGGCCAAAATGCTGAACCATATTGTCCTAGTTCATTTGTTCTTGCTTTGTTTTTTTTGTCATGCATTTATTCAGACAAGTGGCAATTCAATATTGAACGTTTTCTTTGCAAATGCACTTTCCTGTCTAGCATAAACAGATACTTTTGGTTAGTGGGCAAACAGAATGTAGAATTTAAGATTCACTGAACTCAGGACCATTCTTTTGTCATGTTAAATTCTAAATTGCAGGTTGTTGTTAAGGCTTCCAATGTCTATGCCAAAGATTCTGAAGCACCTCCATGTGGAGTCGATGATATGACAAAGCTGGCTTATTTGCATGAACCTGGAGTTCTACAAAATTTAAGATCTAGATATGATATTAACGAAATATATGTGAGTGCACCATTATGTCACACTACATTAATATTCACTCACTAGATTGAGGCTAATCAACTCAATGGTGCCTCCAGACTTACACAGGAAATATATTGATCGCTGTGAACCCTTTTAGAAGACTACCACATCTATATGATAGCCATATGATGGCACAATATAAAGGGGCAGCTTTTGGTGAACTGAGCCCGCATCCTTTTGCTGTCGCAGATGCAGCATACAGGTACTTTGTCACAATCTCTGGTTCCCATCATAAGTTGATCGCTTGAACCTCTTTAACTCACCTCCTGATGGAAAAGACTGTCTGTGGATGCAGACAAATGATCAATGAGGGAATAAGTCAATCAATTTTGGTGAGTGGTGAAAGTGGTGCAGGTAAAACGGAAACCACAAAATTGCTTATGCGTTATCTTGCTTACATGGGAGGGAGAGTTGCAGCTCAGGGAAGGACTGTTGAGCAGAAAGTCCTGGAGGTAACAATTCATTTTTTTAGTGGGTCTGACAAGCTGATTGGAGAATTTTAAAATTCGGATGTTGAGTTTTGAGTTTTCAGAACTTGACTATTTTGCTATATTACAATTTTCCTTTTTGCCCTGTTTTCTAACTTTTGCAGTCCAATCCTGTTCTAGAAGCATTCGGTAATGCAAAGACCGTCAGAAATAATAATTCAAGGTGGGAAGTTTTTGCATTAAAAATTATCTTCTTGATATAGCACAAACGTTGTCTGATACTGTCTTCTTCATGTTTCTGTCTTTATCTGCATGTTTTGAATGCTGCAGTCGTTTTGGTAAGTTTGTGGAGATTCAGTTCGACCAGAGTGGAAGGATTTCGGGAGCTGCTATCAGAACTTATTTGCTTGAAAGATCTCGTGTTTGTCAAGTGTCTGATCCTGAGAGAAATTATCATTGTTTCTACATGCTTTGTGCTGCACCGCCAGAGGTAAGATATCTCTGCTTAGTGAATGACTAATATAAGGATTTTGTATGCAAAAAGTTTAATTTTCCAAATATATTTTCATTTATTTACATCTGCTTTGACTTTTTATTCTAGATGCACTCCTTTTGTTTGTTTGTTTGTTTGTTTGTAACCAATTGGCTGAAAAGTAATTCTTGTATACATGCTCAATGTTAAGGAATCTCTGTGCTTCCTGCATTTCTTGGTATTTGGATCCAGATATGAATGGATGTGATGCTCACTTAACAACCATGCAAAAATCTCCAAGCTCTTTCACTATACAAGGGTTCCTAACCTGAAGGCTTTATGTTCTAGGTCGATTCATTTGAGCCCTATAAGTTCATATATTGATTGTAAATGGTCAGAGTGGGATATAGCAATGACAGTGGCTGATGTTGTCTATATAAATTTTCAATACTAAATGTGATAAACAGGATTGCTATCAATGGTGGATTGACCCCCGGAGGGCCATGACCCTGCAAAGATTGGAAAATTTTAGTTAGATCCTATGTATTTTTGTGTATTTACGAGGTAATATAATAATTTTATTTTGCCCCTTCCTAAGACCAAGTATTTTACCTTGCCCCTCCTTTCCAAATTTCCTCCTAATATTTTAGTCATTCCATTATTTTTTATTGGTTATCTAATTTTTTATAATTTGAATATGGCCCAATTGTAGATTATTTTTTTCCTTTACCCTCTACACATTCTAATTTTTTTATTAATATTTATTTCAGCAAGCAAAGTTGCTTTGGAAGTTGCTAAAATAATACATAGTAGAGAAATGCTAAAATTTAGAATTGATCAAAGTACTAGTTGTTAATAAAACCACCTATCCTTTGGTAATATCATGACTTATTTAAATAATTCTTGAAGTGAGTATTACATATTTCCACACAACATTAAACTAAAAACAAATCTAATAATGTGAATTATAGAAAATTTGGTATATTTTGTCAATATTTAATTGAAATAAATTTTACTCATCTATAAGCAATTTGATATTTAAAATATTTCAAACTACTCAAAAAATAATATTTAACATGATAATTATCAATATGATATGCATTTTTATAAGTTTTAACCTTTCCTACTGAAAATTGTTGCCTAGTCCAGTGCGCGAGGCTGGGTAAAGTCAAATGTATGCCAACAAATATGGATTTTGTATTAGTTTTTTTTAATTTTTTTATTTATAAATTTCTACCTGCAAAACTGAAATTTGTAGTGTAGGTAGGTGCATGAGGATCCCCCATTGCCGGTTTGGGGAAAGTCAAATGTATTGCAATCGAACAAACTTACCTCTATGCCAAGACATGCTCCTAAAAAACCTTACATTTATGTCTATATTTTTTAAATCATTGTAAAAAAAAAAAAAAAACGTTTAACAACCGCCTCCTCTCTTTTTGAGAACAGTTGTAAGGACTTCATTGATAAATACTACATATATGATTAATTGAATGATAGTTAGCATGAAAAATTCTTAATATAAAATTTTTGTTTTTATAAAGTAGAATGTTTAAAGAATAGGTACGAAAACTCTACTTTGGCCCCCCTTTGTAAAATTCCTGGGTCCACCATTGATTGCGATGATAATCTTCCCCGTTCTTCTTCTTCTTGTTTTATTTTTTTATTTATAACTTGTTTCCACTTCTTTCATTTAGAATATAGCTGAAGTTATTACTGAAATACGGGGACGTTTAGTGTGATGAGAGTTTAAGTATTTGAAAATCTTTCCATGTTGCCTTTGACAAATGAAAATAAATGATTCATCGCTATAGTGGTGTACAGTGTACACTTATTATTAATAGGTGGCGGATGTGTTGAGAGGTATGATCTTTGGAGTATTTTGGTGAATCGAAGGCTATGTAAGGTGAAATTAATCTGGGTCTCTTGTTTCATAAGTTTCTGGTGGTGAATAGATTGTTGATTTTGGCATAAATATTATGTAAGTCTGAAATTTTCTTTATTGTGCTGCCTCCTTTGTTTGGTTAGTGACATTAGATCAGAGTCCAGCAGTTGGCTTGATCTTTAGAATCTGGTTGCTTTTGAATAAATGGATTGTCTTTTGAGGCTGAGGTGGTCCACTGCTCATTAGTTAGCTGTCCACTTTTCAGCTTTGTTTATTATATTTCCCCCTTAGAGTTGGCATAATGCGACTGTTACTAAGAGACACTTTAGCCTTGTGAGGAGTTAAAGTTCGTAGGTTTCCAATCTAAGGAAGTGCATTTTCCATAAAATGTTAATTATTATATGGAATCTGTGGAAAGAATATTAGTATAATGATATTGATGGGATTAGAAGCTCAGTTGAAGGTGTTGATATATATATAATTTGTTCAGTGACTTCTGGGTTGTGTGAACAACTTATAGATCATGGATATCCATCTCTTGTCTCAGCCATGTCTGTTTACCGGTTTTGCTGTACTCTTTATGTTTACTCTTTGTATTTTTTGTATCTTGCTTAATGATGTTGAACTACTTAATGTGGTCTTGTTAAAAAAAAGAAAAAGAAAAACAAAATAAACAAAAACTGTTCCACCTGATTGATTAGAGTTTAACCCCAATCCAAAATCCGATCCCTTATCTGTGTTACTTTATACTGTGCAGTGTGTGGGTTATTGGGTGTTTGGCTCTTGGTTTAGTGCGTCACTACTATATCTTTGCATATCCGGCATTTCCAATACTTATTGTTGTTTGAAAAGTTCATTTCGAGAATAAGTTTACATGTAAAGCTCCATATGTGTATTTTCTTATTTCTAGAGGAATTGTGTTTTTATTCTATCAGGATGTTGAAAGGTTCAAATTGGGAAATCCAAGAACATTTCATTATCTAAATCAATCAAATTGCTATGAGTTAGATGGGGTTGATGAATTGAAAGAATACATTGCAACAAGGAGGGCAATGGATGTTGTTGGAATAAGTCCTGAGGAGCAGGTATAGTTACTGGGGAATTATTATGAAATTTGAATTTTGAGTATTGAAATCACTGACTAAAATTTCTTGCTATTTATTGTGTAGGATGGAATTTTTCGAGTTGTGGCTGCAATTCTGCATTTAGGAAATATTGAATTTGCAAAGGGAAAGGAAATTGACTCGTCTGTGCCCAAAGATGAAAAA